>JAANSN010002491.1:0-23771 GCA_036850665.1 Dicranocentrus wangi
CAATTCGAGGGGATGGCGTCCTTCCGGATGGAACCAATGACCCGGAGTTCTTGGCGGAACAGTTGGAAGACGCTATATACAAGGAGTTTAATAACACTGAAATGAAGTACAAGAATCGGGTTCGCAGTCGTGTGGCAAATTTGAAGGATACCAAGAATCCCAACCTCCGTCTCAACTTTCTGGTTGGCGAGATCAGACCCGAGCGATTGGCCAAAATGACTGCTGAAGAGATGGCAAGTGATGAGCTAAAGTCATTAAGAACAAAACTCGTTCAAGAAGCTATTAATGATGCGCAACTGGCCACCAATCAAGGCACAAAAACTGACCTCCTCAAGTGTGGAAAATGCGGAAAGCGGGACTGTACTTACAACCAGCTACAAACAAGAAGCTCAGATGAACCTATGACCACCTTCGTTTTATGCAACAACTGTGGCAATCGCTGGAAATTTAATTAAAATTTCACTATTTCCATGTTGTTGATATACCCCTTTAACCATATAGAAAATTTGATACACAGATGTACGTTGTTAGTACCGTCCCTCTAGCCTGGGTTTGGCGATAAGAAATTTAAATGATAGGAAATCAATAAATACAAAAAAGTGATTAGTATCATTGTAATTAACTTGTAAAAAAACATTTTTCAGAAATCATTGTAAAAACCTCCAACCGATTATCACTTCATTTTCATGTTGTCATTTAGAGAGAGAAAGGGAGAGAGAAATGTTTTTTTTTTGATTGATTCTTACAATCAGACCAAACCATTAAATGTATTGCTAGTTATTAATTTAATTTTGAAAGGATTTGTCCATTTCATCATCATGGTTCATTTTTGTGCATTTTTGTGTGTGAATGTCGCCTATATATTCTACCATGAATATTAGAGACTTTAAACTTTTAGTCATTTGTTGACATTGCAAAAAAGAAAAAGAGCAACTTTTGACATTGTCATAGTTTACTAAACAAAAACCTTTACAAAAGCAAATGTGTTACATAACTATATAAATATACAAAATGTACTTTCTTTTACCCCCGTAACGTTAACGATGTGAGTGTGTGGTCGCGATCATTCGTCATGAATAAATTAATAATAATGTGTGTTAAAGCCGTCATTTTGTTTCCAACTAGGAAGGACCAACTATACACTGTTTTCCTTTTATTTCACAAAAAAAAATTCACTGTCAAAAACTGTTATTGTAAAAGCGAAACACCCTCCTCGTCACCCCCGGTTCTAAACTCCCTTTAATTTAATAATTTTCAATTAATTACACGTAGTAAAGTAACTTAACTACGGTTGATTACTCTTTTAATTAATAATATGGTACGTAAAGCTAATGACAGACTGTAATTGTGTTTTTCCCCTAAAACCCAATTAATCAATTAATGACAGATTAAAATCTCCTTTACTTACTGGCCCTATTTTCCACTAATGTAGACCCCTTTAACAACCATCGAGTTTGAGTATAAAGTGAAACATTTGGGAGCCACCGTCGTCCCCACCTCAGGTGGCACATAGGATATTATACAGGGTTATGAACACTTCACGTTCGGTTCGTATTTTGATCGGGGCTCTCACCTGTTGCCCGGTCGGCACGGCATATATTACAAGTAAACAAAGATCATTCCCAGTTCCCAGTCCTGTCAGCAGTCCAGAAGTCCGTCCCGGAGTCTGAAAATTAATAATTGAAGGGTTACCACCGGTTACCAGAGGGACTGGGATTTTGTTTCCCTGGTTCCACTGTATATACTTATTTTTGTGAAGTCTACTTGAATTGGAATTATCATCATCATCAGGAAGAATTTAATATAATTAGTTTAATTCGTCGTGCGCCGTCACCGTAATTATTATTTCCTACAGCTCATACTTTCAACTTTAAATCTATTTTTTGGCTGCTAACTCATCAGCATATCCTCCCCAGTTAATGCGCTCTCTGAAGTGAACGTCATGGATTATCGAGTTTGGGCCCACCTGGCCATCTTATCAATAACCCTGGTGGTTAGCACGCAAGGGCAGAAATGTGGACCGGCGGACACGGGAATACCCGAATACCCACATAAGGTAAAAATCATATGATATATTATTATTTATTATTTTAATTTATTGTTTACAATTAGTTGTTAAACTGGGGGTTTAGCTTGACTTGATTTAATTGGGCGATATATATTGATCCTCAATTTTCATTTGTTTTAATATTTTTATTAGATCAATGAAACGGTTTCTCGCATCTTTCGTGGCTACACCGCGACGGAGAGGAAGAACAACACAAAGTTTATGGACATGTTCAAGGAGTATGGAATCACACGGCGTTGTGTGACCTGGCAGGGAATAAATGAAACGACAGGAGATGACTGTCTTCAGGATTTGACATGTCGCACAATGGCTTGTTTCAGTCACCTGGAAGGTGAAACCGTGACCAACGTGGAGACTGAGTTTGCGGTGGAATTGTTCGGATTTGCTCCAGAGAGCCAATGGATATCCTTGGCCTTGTCCAACCTCAGCGATGTAATTCATCATCATGATCGTCATCACCTGAATAGATCTTGATTTTTAACTATAAATCATTATGATCTTAATATGTTATGTAGTCAAGAGTCATCATGACTTGATATGTTGTATGTGTTTGTAATTGACAATTGTTTTACAAAGGTGCCTCCTCGGTACGCCCTGCAGATTGAATGTATTCGGAAGGACAATAATACCGTGGCTATGCAAGTTGTTTATTTGGATTCGAACGGGAAAAAGATCCTACTAGTTTGATTTTTTAATTTATTGAACACATTATTTTTACATTTATCTTACATTTACAGTCTACATCGTCAAGTTTTGACGTAAGAATTTTAGTTATTTAATGAGACCATTATATTATTACTGTTTCAGGCTCAAGATGAAATCGATACATTTCTTCGGTTTGTGGACTATTCAGCGGAACCAATTTTCAAGGGTAGACTCTATTGCAAGGCATACGTGAAAGTGTCTGCGAACCTCAGCACTGGGCTTAATCTTGATTTTCAGTATCAAAAATACATTCCTATCAGCTCGGTTGGAGAAAAATATCGAGGTTAGTAAATAATAAAATGCTGAATGAAGTCCCGCATCCTTCTGTGAATACACTACGACGGTGCAATCGTCAAAACTAAAATTCAAAAAGTCATCTATTAATAATTTCTCGGTTTCTTAGAAGTGGTCGCGGATGTGTACGAGATTTTGGGCCCGTGTTCGACGCCACTTCCTAACGACTCTATGTATATATTTCGACCATTTGGGGTACGTTTCGGCGTTACGCGATAAAAATCAAAAACTACTAATCGGGACCAAATACTATATAACTCTGACGAAATCCAATTTTTCCATTGACCCGTAGGCAAACAGAGATGATCAAAAGAACATTTTGATTCATGCTTGGCTGATGATATTTGCAATGGTCGTGCTCTTCCCGTGCTCCATATATCCCATTCGTTACCTCAAGTTTGCTCACGACAACGTTCTAGAAGATTGGAATATGAAACGATGGCTATTTGTGAGTTAAAAATGGTCCAACTTTTGTAGTAGTAGTACTTTTTGTATTTTTTAAAAGGATTTTATTTCATTGCTACTTATTAATTTCGTTTCGGGATTTCTTGTTGTAGAACCACATAGTTTTCGCCATTTGGTTTTTCCCAGTGATGTTCGTCTCTGTAATATTCGCAAGACGAGCAAAGGACAACCAGTTTCGATTTCAGGCATACCACAAATTTGGACATTATGGCCATGGAACTGCTGGTGTCATATGCTACCAAATATTTGGGATTCAATTTTTCATTGGACTCTTCGGATATCCTTTTCTTCGACGTCTTTCTAACATACTCATGGTTCGAGTCCACTACTTAATGAACTATGTCGGATATGCAGTCGGTTGTAAGTAGTATTATCTCATTGTGTCGCCTTCTATATTGATTTACATACGTAGGTAGGAATAAGCGTGGATTGACAAAATCAGCAAAAAATGTAATAAAAAAACCATTTTTATTCCTCAGGTCACGTCATATTTATGCTCAAAATCCATCGCTACACCACAGCTACAAACCCTATGTACATGTACTTCCACTTCTATTTGTGGATGGAATTTTTACTCCACTTCTTTATGACGGTAAAATTAGCAAATTATGAAAATACAGAATATAGAATCGCATTTCGGACGAGTTAAATATTCTCATCTTGTTCTAACCTTCTTTTTTTTAAATACATTTTTTGCCCGTAGTTCTACCTCTTCTTCTTCAAGGATTTTCCAATCAAGGATGAGAAATTCGTTCATCACGCTAATATTCCTACTGTCTGGCAAGTTATATGCCAAGATACACGAGAGATACAGCGACTACCGGTACGATAGCATAGTTAGCATATAAAAAGTTTAAGTGAAATGAACAGATTGACTAGATTTTTAGGATTTAAATATAATGATCTAATTGATGATAATATATGCTGTTTTGTTTACAGTTTCCCAGTATTCCCAAAATTCTCTGGAAAGCACACATTTACGCTTGCTTTGGTTTCGCACTGGGAATGATGGTTAACTTCGAACTTGGACATAGATATCACCCGAGCACCCGAGTACTTACTCCAAACACCTTTATGGTTGGCCAGGTCTTCATTGTTGATGAGTGGTGGTGGTCGTATTCTTAAGAGGGAGAGGAACAAGTGTCACCACAGGATGGAACTTCGTTTAAACTACATTTATCACACAAACTACTACTTTCGTGTCTGTAAACTCCAACAAACCCCAATGAACCTCTGTCTAGTTGTACATGTAAACATTTCGCAGCTTACCTAATACTTGGATTAATAATAATGTTCAACCGTTCAACCCAAAACTGTCAGTTTAATCCATTATACTTTATTTGCACATGTAAACAATATAATGCACATTCGGATTTCGGACAAGTAGCAACTTTCAAATATTCCACCTCTAAGTAAGTTAAGAATTAAGTGCATATCAGAATTTTTGAGATACTCGTAAAATCTACTATAAATAACTAAAACCAAATTTTGAATCATATTATTAACAAACTAAAAATCATACAAATCCTTTTCCTGTTCGTCGTTGTCATCTGAATGTGGATCAAGGTAGTCCCACAGTTCTTCTTCATTAGTCGCCTCTACAGAGCCATTATTATCTTTGTTAGTGGAATTGGCGTTGGTAGTTTCAGCCAAGGATGAATCTTCTAAACTCCCAATGGTGGTATCTCGCAAAGAGGCTTCTCCGTCGTTCCACTGAATCGTATCCAGTACAGATTGTAAAGACTGTGGTACAACTAGATCCACTTCATTGTCGTCACACGCCTTCAACTGTGCGTAGTCAATTCTAAATCCATTGGTTAAATTGAGTGCTTCAACTGAGCCTTTCTCTTCTTGTAAAGGACTGGTTTTCACCTTAAGGTATAATAAATTTGATCTAACTCGAGCTGCAAAACAAAAGTCAGAATAGCCAAAACCCGTAAGACTCTAAGAATCACTAATCACAATGCATGAAAATGGAATAATTTTGTTTTTCTTGAACATAATATTTTCATAAAACATATACACATTTTATATATTCTGCATTAATTAACAGTAGTCGTCGTATTCACTATTATTGCATTTGATTAGTTAGTTTGGGATTCTCTCTGTCTTATTAAATGTCGTTGTCATCAGACATCATAATGGTTGGAAAACTAACCGTATACAGAATGACCGTTCCTTTCTCCTGGGAAAGGGGATAAAGCTGCCCCACAGAAACGGTCTGCGGATGGAGTAACTACAGGGCGCTTCCTTGGTGGTGGTGCAGGTGCAGGGTTTGCGGCCGGACGCCGTCGCCGATTAAATAACAGTCTCTCTCGACGAACGTTTGTCGTGATACTCTTTCCTTCTGGAATTAGAACGTAATCTGTTCCACAAATCTGGGGGCCAACTCCTGATCTTAAATTTCATATGTACAAAAAATCACATAAAACATTGGCGTGGCGACTAGCAGCAGCACTGCTCCAATTTAAGCACAACAGGGTATAATCTCAAAGGTCATTCCCAAGAAGACCGACCGTGTTACTAGACCACTAAAGTTATTTTGTCTCAACGCCCGGAATCGCAATTTCCAGCCTTTGATTTATGGGTCTACATGGAATAATTCAGAAATGCATTTTTCACTATCCTGTACTTCCATCCAAAAAGTCGGAACCGCTTACCTTTGCATTACATCTAGATTTGCAGAAATGGACTTTTTCAGGGAAAATTCCCCGTCGGCTGCCGTGTAGCGTATACTACAGACACCTTTCACGGGCCGAATACATATTTGGTAGTTTTGTCCATTGAGATATCTGTACCCTTCATAGTTGAAGGATTTTATTGTTCCATTTTCAGCGAGGAAATATTGAGTACATCCTTCCGGGGCTGTGGTAGGTGTGTACAAGAGTGAGGGAATGGATCCATGGAGGTAAAAAGCACATGCAAAAAAAAGAAGAAATGTAAAAAAAAATGAGAAAAAAGTCTTCTTGTCTTGCTATATTCATTCAAACTTTAGTGATCACATAATATATAGGTATATCGCATCCGTTTTGCATCTTGGATTGCATCCGGGCCCTACTACTTAAGTAGCATCCATATCCATATCTACGCGACATTTCGCATTTTACCAATTTCTCCTTGTAAGACACATTATTATTCTAGTCATTGATATTCCGAGGAACATTCAAGTGCAAGTAGACACACGAACATAAATTAGATGAGGCACTTTCTTTATGGAAGTGGAAATGCGAAATGTCGACTCTGCCTAGTGCCTGCTGCCATTTTAACCTAACACAAATCTTCAAATGGGTAATTTCATCATCTTCATGGACTTCACCATCATCGCATCGTAGTAATTTATTATAAACTTTTCGTATGCCAAGGTCCTCCTCACCTTTAAGGACGTTGAAAGAGGAGCAGTCAATTTGAGTAAGCCAGACACCAAATCGGGACGGTCTTCCTCGAACAACAGTGACCAAGTTGAAGTCCACGATGGTTGCATTTCCAAACCAGGGTTCTAAATGAAGGTAAACTGGAAAAGAGATTTTTCATGAATTTTTTTAAAAACAAAAACAACTAGTAAGCAGTACTTTTTATCTTGCGTTTTTTGCATCATAAAAAGTACCCTGGCATGCATGCCGTGTCCCAATTTTTTATATATCGATTCTACAGAAAAAAAGTGTATACAGCTTACAATGTTGATCATTGTTGATTCCACACAAGGGTGGTAAACCCGTAGGCCAAATGGCTCCTTGTACTAGAAAAAATTGGGAGAGACACTCTCCTCGGACAGGATGCATGAGTTCCGTGTCTACAAAATCAACCCGGATCTGGAAAGCAATCGTAGCGAAACGGGAGTTGTTATGATTTATTACTTACATTAAAAAAATCCAAGAACCAACAAAATCCCCCATCCGCCGCATCCGAATTCCTCGTATTACTACTCTAATAATACATTATGTGTAAATGAAACCAAAGGCGGCGATGAGGGTAAAAATGTGACAAAACGAGGAACGGGAAATAAGAACTTATATATATATTGATATCTTTTGGATGCGTCAGTCTTTAAAACGCTTCCCACAGACACAGAGACAACCACCACCGCACCGCCGCCGCCACCGACACGGTCATGGATACCGTCAATAATGCGTTTATAACATAACGTGAGATAAAAGTTTCTCAACCGTGCGAAGAAAAAACGAAAATAACTTCTGGGTTGCGAAGGGAATTCCCCCCGAATTCGTACCGCAACTCGCAAGACACATCATCTCCAACCAGACAGATGGATAAAGGATAATATATTGTTTTTATTTAAACACAAAAAGGGAAAAAACGTACGTCTGCGTTATAATCATACTATATTATATAAAGTTTTTATAAGTATGTCTATCGTACTAACTTGGCAAGTATGTTGGCTGGTTACCACCATCCGGAACTTACAGTCTCCTGAAGATATGTCGTCATTTGGGTAGTTGGAATTCACAAAGTTCACCACTAGGTCTCGGCCTATTTCTCCGCATCTATGAACTGCACGACGAGAGAGGGGAAAAAAACAGAAAATAAAGGATTTCCTCAATTAAATTTTTTCGACTCGACAGCCCACACTCCACTCCACTCTCAACGGTCAAGCGTCATTTCCCTCTATATGTATTGTGTGATATAAATAAATAAATAACTGTAACACTAAGTCACAAACTGATGCTACAAACTGAACTGATGTTACACAAAAATGAATGACGCACAAGAACAACTGCCCCCACGAATCCGTTCATTTGTTTCCGGAGATGAATATCAAATATCAACTCACCTTTCGGAGTGGGAATGTGCCTGGATGACCTTTCGAAATGTCTTTGTAATGCCACTGGTTGCGGCAGTTGGGAAAAGTTGGTTGAAAATGTGAAGCCTACTTGACCACTCACAAATAATAGTACAAAAAGAATATGAGTACGGTAACATGATCTAGCCATATTTTTGAACACTTGCGTAAAAGTTCACTACCTGAGATCTCAAAAAAGTGTGATATATGAAATATTATGGGGATATGACGTATAATAGGTAATTGGATTTCGGGTTTTATTTCTAATTTTTATTACAATTAATAGTAATGATAGCTGCTACTATCGATTTCAACTTAAATTGAGTTGGGTTATTGCTGGCAGGTTGTTTCGAGTGAGAAAATGTGAAAATCATGATGACTGATAGATTGTTAGAAGATAAGTGATGATGAGCCGATGTGAGTTGTTGAGCGTCATGTATAAGTAAACTATCTCTTCTTCTTCTTCTACCCGTAACAATGGTGATTTTACAAGGAAAACCCTGATGTAAAGTGAATGAACCTCCGTTGTTGTTGTCGTTGTTGTTGCTTTATTTGTTAAATGATTTACGTTGCCGCAGCAGCAGTCACACTTGCCTTCCGAGAATACCTTAAAATTGGTTATGACATGACGCAAGACGACGAAGAAATAAAAGCTTGTCAGCAATGTGGTGAATATCTTCGTGTATCATCCATAATATATATGTAAAACAGGGTTTGGTGGGCTCAAAATCGCAATATAATGAAGCAGGATTTGAAATACGTCTTTTTTATCCTTTTTCATCATCGCATCGCGCACGGGGGGTTTGTCTGCCGATCTTCAGCCCGCAAAAAGAAGACCTTCAACTTGATTTCTTTGTTTTCGGCACAAAAATAAAATTACAAGGTACTACCTCCGTGCCTTCTTGCTCATTGTCTAGGTAACTCCGACCGTGGCTGAAAAAAATATAATGTTAAGTACGGTTGACTTTGATGATTTAGTAGCGGAAGCTACACTGTCGTCGTCGTCATCCTCATCCTCATCGTCAACCATGTAGTCGTGTGTTGTCTTGTCAAAAGTGTATATATAAGTATTTTATAGCTTTTACGTGCCTTCGAAACACGTCTATGAAGAGCATGCAAAAAAATTATTTTTTATATATTTTTTATTGTGTTTGTGTGTACTACGCTACACACAAACTGACACTGCTTCTAGTGAATAGAATTTGAAACTGTATCTTTGTTCTTAATGAGCTGCTCTGTGTAAAGATGCAGTAGTACAGCAGTTGAAGAACATCCCTATTTAACATTTTCAACTCCTTGGTTTCACAGAGTGCAAAAATATTTTGCGAGTTGTGCATTACTTACGCACTAAAAGCACACAAACTTTTTTTAATCACGTAACCATTACTATTCATTTCATACCAGTCACCAGTGTACCTATAAGGTCGCTTTAGCAATGATTTTCCTCGTATTCTGATAATTAAAGTAGAAAAAATTAATGCTGGATTGCTATATAGTAAATAGTAAAATGGTTGATCGTTTTCCGGTTCCTAGTGGCAAGGACTTGTGGAAATGTCTCCAGTTACCCCCACAGAATTTTATAGGTTAAGCTAATCTCATAACTGGACGACATTCATGCCGATCCCAATCACAAGTTGTTGTTTAGAGTCGCTTTTAAAAGAATGACATTGTTGACTTCCTTTCTTCCTTACGGCGCATAAAATGTAGAACAAAGTATGGGTTTTCCAACAAAAACAAACAGACATTTGAAAAAGAAGATTGTCATGTACTCCTCAGCCGCCTCTATACTATAACGGGGACTTGTAATAAAAGTCGAAGCGATTTGGTCCAACACGCAATAGAATAATTTGGTCGTAAAATCTATTTGATCTTGATCAGTGTGCGAGGAAGGCAGGTGGCACTCCGCCGACTTAAACAAGGTAGCACTGGGAGAAGAAGAAGTGGGTAGTAGAGTGACTGTTATGCAAGACGACAAGACGTCGTCATAGTCGTGTGAGCCCATATAGCCTGAAACTTGTAAGCACGTACGTGCACATTAGGACTGCTCTAGGCTTGGAATGCAAATATTATTTGGCAATAAGTGTAATGCAACAGTTTGAGACAGTAAGTGATCAATGGTAATATGGTATAGGGTTCTGCTGCTGTTTGCTAGCAATAAATTGCATTTTATGCCCTCCAAGCCTCCACGACGCGGAACTACTACAGTGGCTGCTGGAGCGAAATTTGTGCGGACTTGTGTCTGGAATTGTAACGGGCACGAGATATTAATTCTTGTTGGTAACACGATAGGGTGACATACTACCGCATACATGTCCGCACTTTAAATGTATTTAGTCCCACACGGCAATTTATATACAGTTTGTTCTAGTCATACATTCTTCATAATGGATTCGAAAGCTTCGATCCGCAAAGACTATATATCAACATATTATGGTCTTTGTTCAATCCAGCAGTCCATGTTCATGAATATCATGACTCCTTAATGGACACTTGCTCAAAATCCCCGTAGCTAATTCCGTAAGGAGAAACGACATTACCAAGAAGGAAGCTTAAAGAAAGCCTTCTCATCATCATCAGCAAGACTCCAAACAAAGAAAAAAACCTTTGGAATTAACTTTAATTAATTTAAGTGATCTAATACATGTTCTGGATCAGTAGAAATTTGCATTTATTTGTTGCACATACCACTTTAACTCTATAAGCCTAAATCATGATTAATTCGAATGCCATACATGTTAATAAAACCCCCATTGCCCCAGTGTTTTGTTTTGCCAAGTTTATCTTGTATCCATGAAAACTTTCTTACTTTAATTTTGCAAGAATCTTTGAACACACATACAATGAATCCCTTTATTCCGTTATCCATCACCTAGCAAAAAGAAATGGATTAAAATGTGTCAACTTTCAGGTAAGTCGGTAGGCGCCGCAACTCCATCATATTCTTACAAATCATTTCCTCGTCTCGCTCGTAAAAGCTTAACCGCAATACATGACTTTCGGATTGCAATTAATTGACGCTCGTTTAGTGAATGACAGGCAGTAACCTCGAAACTAGGAGCCAAAACAGTGTATTTTCTTCTGCTAACTTTAATCAACTATATATAAAGCTCCTAAACTATACGCCTAATGAATGATTGTGAATGAAATGGCTCTCTAGTAGCTCATTCACGCCATGTCATGTCAGCATAACCCCACCACCACCGCCACCACCGTTACCTCACCATGTAACAATAATAAATTCCTTGTAGTCAAGTCCCAAAAATGTTTTGCTCAATCAACGCACTACTCTCTGCAAATAAACAATTCGCTGATGGCATGAATGACGGAAAACCCGTGTAACGTAACAGCAGTCTAAATTATTCCGTTTTTTTCTTCCTACCTGCCTAGCCTGGTGGAGAAAAATTAAAATTGGAAACCCCTGTGAAATAACTATGTAATAAAAAGGGGTTGATGACGACGTTGGTATCGTTGTCGCTAGTTGGGACTTGGGACATTAAGAAACCTCGTGCGTGAACGTGGTTTTGCAAAATTGGAATTTCTGGTTGAGTGAATTGCCATGTGTGTGTAGGTAGTATAATAATGAAAATGCTGAAAAATAAAGTGTTGAACACTGACGATGAAAGAGAGAGAGAGAGAGAGAGAGCAGTGGACAATTTGAAAACATCTGTTGTACCTCTTTATATCCTTAGCTCTTAGCTCTATAATATCATATATATACTTGTAAAAGCGTTTGACATTTGAGTTATGATTATGTATGCATATATGTATATATATATAGGTATATATTATAGTAGTTGCAAAAGTGACTTAAAATCCTTTAAAACAACAACATGTACATTTAAAAACATTATTTAGTAGAGCTCTAAAGGTATATAACATATATATACTGACTGACATTCGACCATTCTAATCGTAAGATTCCTAAGTACTCTATACAATACACATGCATTTTTTATAACACGAATAAGTATTGTTGTTGTACATCGTATTTTTTCCAAAATCTTTCTACTCGACTCATACAAATATATTTTTTGAACTTACGATTCACACCACACGACTCACGACGATGACACATTGACGACACTGATCTGATGACGAATCCTACGTATATTTCTTGATAAAGAGTATATATAATATTATAGTATTAAGTATGTTGTTACAATTTACAGTACAAAATAGGAAATATTTCTTTAGCTATTGTATGTATGTCGTGTAAGAGAGAGACTGTCGGCCAAATATGCTTGATTTAATTTTAATTTTTCGTCATAAATAGATGCTTATATATGCATATATACACAGATGTAGCGAATTTTTCGATTTGATTGTGCCCTGTTTGTATGACTTTTTTTTACAAAAAAATTTCTACAGGATTTCCTTATGCTCGTTCTAGGTTTCTAAAGTCAAGTATAAAAACAATATTACCTATACGTCCTAAACGCTATAATAAACCTATACTTAGGTATATATCTTCTAGGTTCATATGTATAATTTTTTTTACCTCTAAATCGGATAAATTCAATGCATGATGATTATCATATACATACCGCTACTTTAGAGTGACAATATTTCTAGCGCGACCTAATATCAACTTCTTTTTTTATAATAATAATGATAATCTTTCATTTTTTTGGGCGAATTGTATGCGGTGATGAGTACGGCTCGGGGGGACCCAGAAGAATGCTTGTTGTTGCTTGAGTATACAAGTTGCCAAATACCCTAAGTACTCACATTGTTATTGATATATTATTAGGTTTTTATATACGTATATACGTTTTTACGATGGTTAAGTATTTTGTAAGTTTATCATGTTGAATCACAATTTTTCTGTACCACATATACGCTACACTGCAGAGTGTCGTATAAAAGCTATTCCATCCGGGTTTCTATATAATAATATTATGCATATCTATATAATATGGAGAGTCTAAACGCATGAATTCTCTAGACGAGAACTTGTTGTTTTAGCTTACCTTACCTCTTGGCTTGATTTCCCTTCCTGTCCACCTGTATCATTCATGGCACCTCTCTCGAGATTGTTTGACGGAGTCGGTCGGTGGGTCAAATTCATAAAATATTTTATGCACTATAATATTATTATGGAGGTTTTTGTGGAGTAATTCCAGGCTGCATAATATCTATGATCCTATTGGCTGTTTACCTACCTGCACTCCTTGCGTTGCGAATGCGTGAGTAAACCACAGGGGAACGCGGAACGGCTGAAGAAGAAAAGTCTCATCTCTTCAAAAAGACATCTTAAAACTCAAAAATCGGTGTAACTTTTGCCGAGGGTTGGTTGCGGTATGGCAACAAAATAAAAATCAAAGACGTTTTGCGTTGGGATAAAATAAAAATCAACCGGGATAGAAACATTTCATTTTTTTATACTACATAATATTACGTGTTTTATAAGTTATATGTCTAATATGAAAACTCAGACGGCGTGATTGGTTTCTTTTCTTTATATTCTTGATTGATGTCGTCGACGAGAGATCTCTGTTTTCTCCTCTGGACGGGATTATAAGATTAGACTGATGACTCGTAAATAATAATTTGAATTAGTCGAGGCTCATCCGACTCAGTCATGTCGATATCGAAGCCGTCCTCGTTTTCCCACATTTTCCTCCACAAGGACCCGTCCCGTTTCATAGTTTTTGAGCTCATTGCCAGCGCCTTCTTCAACTCTTTCAAATCCTGGAGCACGTTCACATCCAAATTGATGTTGTCTCCGTATCTGCAAAAAAACAGACAAGTCAGTGGACACAAAATCGCATTATTTCAGGGGAACGGGTTTGCATTGCATTCCCTATTTTTGCGCGCAACTTGTCAACTTGTCGGCAATAAAAAACAAAATTCAGTGTGAGTCTGCCGCTGCCGCTGCTGCTTCTCCTGAGGAAGTTTTTTTTTACCGATAGAAAGTTTTTTCTTTCCTTGTGGTTCAACTTTGATTGAAAAATTGTGTTCAAGTGGGTTGAAAAATAGGGTTTCCCTTATGGCAATCGCGGAGGAGGTGTAGAGGAAAAAGTAAAGTAGTGTTGGTAATGCCGAATGGGACATGATTCCACTCGAGAAATTCGTGAGACAACGTGTTATAGGGCTGCATGAGACATGAAAAAAAAATCCCGTCTGCTGTGTGTGTACCCAGGCAGGATCAGTGTATTATTATAGGGAATAGAGAGAGGGATAAAAATGTGCAACCTACTTTTACACCTTATATATTATATTATACTATATACACAAGTCTCTCTGTTGACGAGATTTCTATACCAAACCAAAACCTACCATACGTGACCATATACAAAGAAAACCAAAGAAGCACGCTACTTTCTCCTAAATTGTGGTTTTAAGAAATACGAGCTCACAAGCTAATCCACTAATATTTGTTTGTTCCACCTTGAGCGGAGCTATTAGATTGGCTTACCTTGCAAACTTTCAGTATAATATGACTCTCTTTTATCCTTATGCACACCATCACCACACTACACGTAATAACGGGCGACCAAAAAAACGCAACGGTCATGATATAAAGATGCGCTACTAGTAGTAGTCAAAAACAGAAAGTCTTGTGATAAATCGGGAACCTGGGTAATAGCCCTATATAGTGTTACTATTAGTGAAAAAAAAGAGTAAAGTCTCGGGGAAGAAGAAGAAGCAATAACCTCGAAAAGGTTTATGTTTATGGGGTACGCATGTTTTGACAATTCACTTTTGCCTGCTACTATTTTTCCTCCCTCCTCTCCCTTTCGACTACCACACGGAGGAGTAGAGGAGCAGTAGTAGTAGCATGTGTGCCAGTGTAATAACTGGGGCTCTCTCTCTTCGAGTCAGTTAGTAGCTCAGCACTAAAATTATTTCTTGAGGAAAAAAAGACGTTAACATGCTACTTGTACTACGCAAACCATGCATTTTTGTACGCACATTCATACGTCAGCCTCCTCCTGGTTATGTTATGTTTGCTTTTATGCAGCTATTCAATTTGCTAGAGAGAGAGAGAGGAGGAAAAAAGTCTGCGGAAGTTTTTTTTCACTCTGAATAGCTTTACGAGTCTAAATTAAAATCATAGCGAGCAGTTTCCCCTCTTTTGGTAACTCATAAACGTTCCGGCACTATAAGTTTCCTGTCAACAAGACAGTATAGTATAGCATAGCGGCCGATGATGTACAAGGAACAATGTTTGAAGCAGATGAAAACTGGCTGGGATGTCATAAATCATCAAGAGAGAGAGAGAGAGAGAAAGAAAAAAGTTTTATTATAAAATGTTGCAGATGTCCAGAGAGAGAGACTTGATTGTTTTTGTAATCATCATTTCACAGATTAAACTTAACTAAAACGTTTTCATTAATCAAATTACTACTCCTGCTGTCTAAACAGACTGCTGTGCTGATCCTTTCTTGCTGCATACAAAAAAGCTAGGAAACATTTGACAATTTAAACTTTGCAATCTGGAAAGTGAGGAGGAGAGGATGATGAATTGCAAATATTCGGGTGCCACCTATATATTATATCCTGTATGCATGCTTGCGAGAAAAGTAGAGAATAAGTCTCAAAAAAAAATCCTCGCAAACACACAATTTTTTTATTCAGCCCGTTAGCATGAAATATATATTATATTGTATGCAAAGCAAGACGTTTCCTTCTGAACCAAGAAGAAGAAGAAGTAGTGGTCCATCAAATACATTTTGCATGCATTCCGCCATTTATCTGTTATCAAGTGCGTACACTTTGCACTCCATTAAAACCCCCATGCATATGTCAGTTAAAATTTGAACTTGCTAGTTTATGGGCACTATTAGTTTCGTGAGCAATCCCTCGGAGCGAGAGAGTGAGTGCGAAAGTAATAATAATATATCCATCCGTACGGAAATGTGTCGTGATAGTTGGTAGTTGGTTCTTAAAAACATGTTATATAGCGAGAGGAAATGCCTTTTAAGCCTTCTTCCAAATTTTCGTATTCACACGTCGAGTATGCCATAAAACTATATATTTTACCAAAAGTTAGGCACATCCCGGTTGTGAAACACTATGACTTTATCGCGTTTCAACCGTGTCTGTCCATCCGACACATAATAATGCAGCAGACAGCAGCAAACAATCTGCGCATTTATTACACTATAAGGTGCATTATTAAGCTTCGCCTTATATGAAAGAAAATATAATAGAAATCTCAAGGAAGTTGGTTATTGAGTATTAAACTAACTAGCGATTTTATTCTTATTATATTAAATCGTTATTAATAATAGTAGCATCATATATATAGGAGAGCATAGTGATCCCTACCTACTGCATGACTTACTTACTACAACCCGCCTGTATCCCACAGGCGGGGACGCTACCGTATCTCACTGCGTCATGAAAATAAAATTTAATAAATGATAAATTAGTTTCTCTATATCCTTGAATACGTACTATTCCACTGACTTTCGAGTCACAAACTTAATTACATACCAAAAAAAGTTGCCACCACCCACACCCCTTTTCCCAAAGTATCAACAAGTTTGACTGGCTGACATCGGATTTCAGCAGTTTATTTGAGTTTACCATTCAAACAAAACGAACGCAAGACATTCGACGTGCTTCATCAATTTCGCATAATGTGAATTAAAATTCATTTGTAGCAGAGCACAGCCATGTAGGGTGAGCAATAATATTTATCCGAGCTATGACTCCATATAATAATACTGCCTCACACTCCATAAAATCTTGCTCCAATAACTCCTTTCCTTGGAGTAAGCAACTCGGCACTTTTTTTTCATTGCCACCGTTTCCAACGGAACGCCATATAATTTCAATAAATTAAGCACTGTATATATAGTAAACCATAAACCACTTACTTTCTCAAACTGTCAGCTAGCGGTCCGGACAATGAATGTAACCTGGTTGACAGTTCACGCATCCTCTTCCAAGAATCTGCGTATTGACTCCTCACAAGCTCGATTGCTGTTGACGTTAGCGCCAACCCGACCATGATGTAAATCATGCACGGAAGCATGATAGATTTCTGTTCTGTTTTCACCAACAACAAGAAAAAAACAAGTTTTCATATTTGCCTTCATGATATTATCCACTCATACAATATATATATACTCGTCGTTTGGCTGACAAATAGGGAGATTTACGAGTTGCACGCGTAATCAAGTTGGGACGATGACGATTGCCATCAGCAGCAAGCTAAAGGCATTAAGCGAAAAAGCCTTGTTCTTATTATTCTTATTATTCTATTTGCATGCCGAGTTTTCGCATCGAAAGAAGTACACACACACAAACGTACACAATGAAAGTGAAAACACCGGTGACTTTTCCAGCGGAAGTGCTGTGCACAGAGTAAAACGTGACATACTTTTAGTATCCACAAAAAAAAAGCCAAAAAATCCCCATTTTAACATTCAGATATAATATTTTTCTTGATGGCAAAGTTTTTTTTGCCTTGGATTCAGTTAGGCATAAAAACGGGGGCTTTTAGAGGAGACACGCATTGACAAAGTTTGTCGTCCCTGGGTGCTTTCTCCGTGACGTAAAATGCAAGCGGTGGTGGGAGAGACGGAGGCTTAGTTATATCTCAAAAACGGGGGAATATATTTACATAACGTCTATAACACCAAGCCCCAACCAAAGCAACCCTGTCCCGTTATATTTTGGAAAGGAAGAGATAAACCCGTTTTTTGAAAATATCCAAAAGTATGGACACGGACTCGACAGTCGGCATAATATATGTAAAAATAGAAAGCTTTCTAGAAAACCAAATTGCTACGTCAATAGCAAATAAAAATAAGAAAGCTATCGGAAAGAAAGATTTTCTAATAATTTTAGCTCTCCTCTCTGACATCTCAGTCAGAACTCCTTTCCTTTCAAAGACCACCATTTTCAATGTAGACGCTAAATTGGAACTACTATTGCGTCAAAAGTTGAGTAATCCGCCCTCAATTGACTTCTTATGTGGTGCAATGCATGTGTTCAAATCCCCAAAGTTATAAATAACTAACTTGTTAGATTTACTCCGATCGGGAAAAAACCCAAAAAGAATCAGGGCAGAGAAAGTAAATAGTATGAGTGGGCAACATTTTCTCTCAACTTTGATACTTCCTGTCAGTAAAGTAGTGAGTGGCTGGTTGCATAAAATGAGCCTTTTTGACATTTTCTATTTATTTCCCAATCCCAATATAATTATCCCCGTCTCTTGTTCACGTCATAATCCATTTAATTGGCTACTCCAATTAGATGTTTAATTCACCAACTTTGCCCTGGCCCTGATGATGAAGCATTTCATGAAAAGCAAAGCTAAAGAAGCTTGGGCCTGACAAACCTTGTCCCTTTCTCCTTAGCGATTGCGACACATGAATGAATAGGAGTAGAGTAGTATATTTTTAGCACTCTTATTAATTCCTTTCCGTGACAACGCTACCCGTTTTATTCCCGAGTGTCTGCCAGCCACTACTTGCGTGAGACATGTAAATCCATCCACCACCAGGATTTTTTTTTCTAATTGATCTTTTTTGCTGGTTCTCCTCCGCACACATACGCACGTATATGAAGTGGGGCACACTGATTTTTAGAGTAATTTCATGAAAAATCCATGTTCCTGGACTAAAATGGCAATGAGAAATTGGAGAATCGATTTTAGTTACATCTTCCCCACCCTGACAGATTAAAAGGTGGCAGTAAAAGCGTGCTTCATCTTTGTCAAGATATCTTGATAAAAGTGAGTCCATTAGAGTTAAAAGTTGACACCAACACATGGGCCCAACCCTAGTTGACATGGTTTGTAAGGGGAATAATAATATGAAATCAACAAAGAAAGCTGGTGAAAGTTTACACTGGAGGGGAGAAGAAACAATCGTTTGTTTTAAACAACATTCTTTGTGCACATGCAAGAGAGTTGCGGATCCTTTATTGCATGGTTGCGAATTGCGAATAAAAAAATATCCAACTACTACCTTAGGAAATATAGCAAATCGGAATAATGTTTTAACACATGTTTTAACCTTAATGCCTGTTCCAAGTTAGCAAAGTAGGGAAATGGGAAAACAATCCAGGAGGTGCTTACCAGGGACCATATCGCCCAATCCGATGGTGGTCATGGTTATGAAACAAAAGTAGAAAGAGTTGAAAAACTCCCATTCCTCGCCCAACATGAAAATATAGCCACCGGCTGATATATACAGGATGAGTACCCCAAGTGCTGCAGCTACTGTTGCAGATTTTCCTATTGTGTGCCAAAAGGAGAGGATTCCACAATTGCAGGGTTCCAGAGAGGTAATGGGCCGAGCCGGGTGATGAACGGGCAGTGTAATGGAAAAGGAAAGGACAACAAATTTGAATTAGAATTAGCCAGATATTAATTTCCGCAAAGTCTACACTTAAATTTTCCACATATATACGCATATATATTATATTATACATTTTTGCAGCCTACATTGCGTTACACATTCCGCTTCACTTTGATTGCATATTATATTACAATTACAGAGAACTACAGAGAAGAAGAAGGGAATACATAATAATAATAATAGCTCCTTGCTGAAACACAACGACATACTACATAGACGAACATGGTTAACGAACTACGAGCGAGCATATAAAATAATTTCTATATACAACAAATATATATATATATATATATTACTTATATAAAACCAGGGAGCACGAGTAATTCAGCAATTTTCTGCATCCGCTGAAAGTCCACATTGCCGATAATGGTGTTGTGAACACTTAATTACAGCTATTACATAAATACAATTACAGCTAGGTCTCTAGTAGTATCAAAGGCGTAATTTGGCTGAGATATAACATTAAAAGCAGAGAGAGAGAGTCAGAGAGACGGCTGCTACACGCTTCTGATTCTGATATGCTGCTGCAGATAAAAACGAACGACTGTTTTATTTACGAAATTAACTTGCTATTCGATAATAATATTCGATTCAATAATAATAGTTTTTTTTTCAAGCTCCATGTGCGGTTTACATATATAAATGCGTACAATATTATAACAACAGTAGTATGCTCGCTTTTTGTTAGAAAATCATAATAATTATTGCTTTTTACTCGACTTTAAGATACACAGCAGAGCAGTAATACTGGATAAAGAATTAAGGAACACAGGCGGCAATTAAAATGTCAACTTGATACGAGAATAATCAAGCTTTTAAAAGTTCAAAAGTTATATGACATATTATACAGCTCCAGCCAAAAAAGAGCGTTCCTTTTTTGTTTTTTCTTTTTTACATATGAATATGTATGTATGTTCATACCAGTTTAAAAAGTTATTTTAGCTTGGCTCAGAAAGAATAAGCCGAAAGAAACAAAAAAAAAACAAATTTACTTAGCCGACATACTTGTATATACATTTAATCACATAAAGAGTTTATTGAGCGACAGCATAATAATGGCGGCGTAACGAAGGGAAAAAATAATACAGAGAGAAAAATGTTTTGGTAGTACAGAGAGAGAGCTAGCTTACAATTTGCTTGGTTTGAAATAAAACCGAGAATCATGACGATGATGTAAGGAATGTCCCCTAATTTTTCCTTTTTTGGCTTTCCGCTTTCTCCGACACAGCGAGTTAGGATTCTCTTTCAAAGGCTTATAAGGAAGGAAGTTTTGGATAAGCTCTGGAAGGGAAGGGATATATATATAAACCATACGCTCGATCTCTTTGCTATATTATATACCCAATGAATGACATGCACAGTTAGCATGTAATATGAACCAGTGAACTGTAATCAGTTATTCCAAAATCATAACCATAACAAAATTTTATTATATCCTTACACTTGACCTAGAAAAGACCTTTTATTTCAGTTTCGATCCAAGATCTGTCATTTTTGCTTCCTTGGCAATGTTGGCAAATGGCAAATGGCAAACTGACCCTGCTACAGATAAAAATGCAACTGGACTACTGGACCTGCCTGCTACGATGGACTTTTGCTAATACTATTATATTGTGGGGAGTATAGAGGCTTTACATTTTTTTTCTTTACAAAAACAATAGTTTCCGGCCACGGTTCACTCAAAAAGAAATTCATTGGCTGTGTTATAATAATAAGCCAACTGTAAACCCACCTACTTTTCGGGTCGAACACTGACTACTCGCAAATTTTTAGTACAAGTTATAAACATATTAAATGAAACAAAGTAAAAATATATATATATATAATATATATATTTCCATTTCCATGGTACTCGTACGCGCGTGGCGTACCACCACAAAAGGGATACTTTTCAACTTGGCTTTGAGAGATGTGTCACACATTCTGTCTGTTACTTTTGGATCTTGTGATGGATGAATCGTTGCGGGTCGGGGTCGTGGCTTTCATTGAAACTCCCTACTGCACCCTTGAATTCTTCCAATGTAGTATTTGTGTGTGTAGAGAGAGAAAGAGAGAGTGTGTGTTGCATATAGCACGAGAAAAATATACATACGGCTACTTTACCTACTTTTCTTGCCTCCGTTTGCAATCTCGTTCGTAGGCAATGGCTTTACTTTTGACAATTGTCATAATAGACTGGAGACGTGTACTTAAGCCATGAAAATATGGTCCGTCATAAAAAGGAATGTTGGAGAGAATCTAACGCAATGTCCCATGGAAAAGGAATGGAAGGGGGGGGGTTGGGATAAGAAAAAAGGAGTCCAGAGGAGATCAGAATGATCCAGTTGAATCACACACAAAAAAAGAAAGATTTTATGTCTCGTCTCGTGTAATATCGTAGTATCCAACGCAAGTTTCACAAAAGTAGTTGCAGTAGTAGTCCTCCATATCCTCCTAGTCACGACACGACGATGTCAATCCAGCAAGCAAGCATACAAGTTCAGTCATTGTACGCTGATCACCGGGGTAATTACATACATTGCTGCTGGAAATCTCGGAAATGCTTCGTTTTACTTAAATAGTACATCTCTTCTACTTGATATGATGTGTATTTAAAAAAGAGTAAGTATAGTTGTGTATATGTAAATACGCTCGCTCTCTCGCTCTATATCTCATTTATGAGGCTTGAAGGTGAAGGTCAACCTAGTTGTATAGACATTCCAACAAAATGGATGTTATAGAGATGACCCTGTTTCACTTTTGTTCCCCTTTGAAAGACGATATTGTCTTGGGTCAAAAACTTTCCCTTCTCTGGTTAGCATTTTGTTTACAAATATTATCACGTTGGTCGACGACGAATTGCGTGTCGTTTGAACCTGCATCTTGACTCACAGGCTTTCAAATATTAATCAGCACTTTGAAAAGATGAGTTTCCTACCATATCCCAAAAACATGGCTCGCTATAGCTCCCCCTGAAAGTGTGCATTGCTTCGAAACTTGCTAGAAATATGTAATTGGGTCGAGAATTGTTTTTTGTTTGGCAAATTGCAATATTTTAATATGAAGCGAAAGATTATATTCGTAACGGAATTATTCGCGAATTATGTATGTTTTTTTTGCTAGATTTATAAAAGGTAATAATAATAATAATGAGAATAAGAGTACGTACGTATTATATTATATAAATACAAACAAGAGAACAACGGTAAAAAGCAGAGGCGCTGAAGCATGCTTAGTTTTCATACCAAATTTTTTACTTAGTTTGGAAGACTTAGTGGTGAGTTTTTTTGGAAAGTGCTTCCGGAAACTCTTGTAGGACGAAGACACTGCAGAGGCAAGCAGTTTACCAACATCTGCGATGACGGTGAGGGTGAATGGGATCCCAATCAAGGCAAAGCATATACAGAACATTCGTCCCCAGTACGTTTTTGGTGCCATGTTCCCATAGCCTGTGCACACCCGAGACAGAAAAATACACAGAAAAAATAATAAACATTACGTCAAACGCCGCACAATTCTTCTTGTATACTTTGGCAGCGGCAGAGGAAATCCATTTTTGAGGATTTTTCTCTCATCTTCTTCTTCTTCTGCTATCTCCCCTCCACCAGCTTTTCCCCAATTTCTTCGGCTCCTCTCCCTCCTCCTCTCTGCCTACGGAGCTTTGTGACAATGACAACATCGACTAATAATGGATGACTCAAAAAAGAGTTGTCAGGGTATGTAACTGTCAGAAGAAGGTGCTACCGAAACTAATAAATATTCAAATGTTATAGTTGCTTCTTTTAGCGTCATGGCAATGCTTAAGCATGAAGTTTTGGGTATGCCATAATATACCTTTTGCAATTAGAACCTCATTTTTTCAAAAAGCAACCTGATTCTTACATTTATCCTCAATAAATTAATGTCACTATGTAATACTCACCTCACGTCTGAAATGTTTGACTGTGACAATTTAAATGTAATAAATGTGTCAATTTTCGCAGTAGTAAATCATACTACAAGAACTGGTTTGAATTTAGAAAACCAAATGTTACAGAAAACCCTTACTCTCCCCTGATTGTACCAAAAATTAACTCCGAAAAAATTAAGCAATCTGTTAGGTGGTGTGCTATACAAGTATGGAATGAATTTTTAAAACGTTGCA
>JAANSN010002492.1:0-23760 GCA_036850665.1 Dicranocentrus wangi
CCGCTGCAAGCACCATCCGATGACACGGAAAATGTCGACCTTCGGCCGATGATAGCGTCACGTCCGTCAACTCCCCGTCAGCTCGCAACCGCTGGAAATGGGCCAGCAGGTTCCTGGAATGAGTGTTCCATCTCACATTGTAATGCATCGTCGTCTCGTCCTCGCCTCGTCTTTACCTCGTTGTATTAAGTGTACCACCACCGGCTGACCTCTGACCTGACAAACTTAATCAAAGGGGCAAAGGTTATTCTAAAAAAATCAAAAACAAAGTGCACGAGTCAAAAGAGTTGTGGCGCACAAACAAATATATATATATATATATATATATATATATGTATATGACATGTATATATATATATATACATGTAAACAAAGTTACGGTCAGATGTGTGCTTCCTGTCACCACACACTGCTGCTGTCTGCCTGTTGTTGCTCCTGCTGCGTCTTAACTAAATAAATGGGAATTGATTGATTTTGTAGATTGTTGATAAAATTGGCCAAAATTGATTGTTAATAATATCTGCCAAGAAGGTAATCCTGAATCCCGTCCTGTCGTCGTCCAAAAATTGAAATTCGAGTTTTTTAATAATTTTTTTTAAAAATTCAGTTGAACTAAAAGTACATTTTTAATAATATTAATAATATTAACCTACTTACTTACTTTATCATCAACTGCATCATCAGATGTCAAGATTTTCGAGTTTCAATTTTACATTCAACTTTAATTGACAATTTTTTAATCAATTTTTCTTTCTCATTTTTTTGCAGGTCACAGGTGACAGCAGGTTGGCTACTGTCAAAACTGTTAAAGTCGCTCATCATTCATCATCTCATTACTTTTTTACTACTGGTTCATCATCTGTCGTCGGGCTCCCTGCTGGTAACTGACTGGAGCGATGGCGTTGTTGCTACAACCTATCCCTGTCCCTGGTGCTGAAGCCGGAGAAGCTCGGGAAGCAACTATAAACCCGCTTATGATCAATGGGGTAGGGTAGAATAATAGGCTACATAAAAAGATAGACTTTAATTAATTGATCCGGGACGGACGTCATTCTGTCATGAATCCGTTGCCGGCGTTGCCCGCCAAATGCAAATGACTAATTTTTTTTTATCAATTATTTTTATGACAGGTGGCTGACCACATGTTCAGCTATTGTAAATTCAAAGACTTGGCTCAGGCTCGTCTGGTTTGCAAGGACTGGTATGACTTCTCCCGTCCCCACTGGCTCAGTTCCGCCCCACAGCTAAAGCTATGCCTGGCTGGACTCGTCCAAAAGAGTTCTGACGGAGGAGCACAGGGCCCTTGGCTGGAAAGGCATGTCGGAGTTTCTTGGAACTGTTCATAATTGTTTCCACTCCTATGGACCCTACGACGCTGGAGGGTTGCGGAAGTACAAAAAATTCGAGCTGGCGGCACTGGCCCAAGAGGACGGCATTCCGCGACTAACGGAACAGCTTCCCTTGCTCCACGCCTTTTTCCTAAATTGCGGGGAATGGATAACTTGATGCGGACCTCTCCGCATATATCAGAGTTGGGTATCAGTAGAGATTGCAGTAGTGAAATCCTGCAGTATCAGTAGAGATACCAGTATTTGGAGACTGATACTGGTATTTCTACTGATATTAAAATTATGAAAATACTGCTACTGCTACGTCTACTGCAACTAAAATTTCATAAATACTGATACTGCTACTTGTACTGCAACTGAAAATCTCAAAATATCGATACTGATACTTCTACTGAAAGATTTACGTTGAAGTATCGATATTTCCCTAAATTCAGCCAAACTAAAATTTCAAAAATACTGATACTGCTACTTATACTGCAACTGAAAATCTCAAAATATCGATACTGATACTTCTACTGAAAGATTTACGTTGAAGTATCGATATTTCCCTAAATACAGCCACATATACAAAAATCACGGAAGAACCCCGCTTTAGTTGATGTAAAACGTGCAGACGGTGCAATTTTTAAGCAGTTACTCATTTCTTACTCCAAAAAATGCGGGATTTTTTTGTGTTTTATGCTTTTGAGCACCAGTATGGACCCAACGTTGCATTTTCCCATGACTTTTGCGCGGGGAATGGCTACTGCTACCGGGATTGCTCGTTTTCAACTACTGCTGCTGGTACAGCTACTGCAAATTTTATATTGGAAATACTGGTACTGGTATTTCTACTGGCGAAAATTTTTTTTAAATCCTGCTACTGGTACTTATACTGGTGCTGAAAATTTCGGAGTACTGCTACTGCTACTTCTACTGGCGGCAAAATTTTTGAAATATCGATATTGGTACTTCTACTGATAATTTTAAGCTTCAAATATCAAGATTGGTATTTCTACTGCAAAAGTCTACCGATACCCAACTCTGGTGTGTGAATAGTCAGGAGGAAGTTGCTGCGGTTGATTCCGGCAAATTACGAGGAGTTCTGGGACTTCCCACATATAAAAGTTAAAAGTTTCCAAGTAATTTTCATTCAGCTTTACTATTTTTCACGTAGTCGTAATCACATCACTCAGCAGCTTTTTGTGCAGGGTTACACACCACATCATCACAAACAACAATATTATTGGGAATATAAATTGCGACCACCACCGCGCGCATCGCACCGTCGTCGTCGTGACGCCGAAAACTGTTCCCAATTTTGCAAGTCCTTCAGAACTAAAGACTTTATTTGATGAAACAAAAGCACCACAATAGCTCAGGAGTAGTTTGAGGGCACGTTAAATAACAGGCTTGGAGTTTGTTACCACATCATTTACTGATTGTGAGCGGGCTTAAATGGCAGTATTATTATTATTATTATCGAGTAGTCAGTTGAAGAAAATTTTTAGGATCTCAGGGTGAATGTACACACTACTGTACTGTTGTAGTTAGTGAACTGCAAACTGAACTCATTTCCTTAAACTTGCATTTTAACACAGGAGAAGATGTAGTCAAGGACCAATCATGCATAGTATTTACCATTTGCCATTTACCAACCACACAATAAACACTTCATCTTCTCGTTCATAAATAACGAAAGAGTGAACAACGTTTTCTCATGGTCTCAGTTTCACACTTCTTCTTGGTGTCCATAATATATCATGGTATTAGTCCATACGCGTACAATTCGTTTATCAATGTTTTTTTTGCATATATATTATATGTGATTAATACGTACATATATACAAGAGAAAAATCATGCGATTTATGATTATCGCTGTATAAAACTCGAATCACTATAATCTCCAGTGTACATTGGCAGTACATATGTAGTAAGTAATCCAATCAATCCGTGAATTTCATGTTTTATGTATTCCGCATGCAAACAGCGGAGGACTGAGCGTTCTACGAAAAGAGCAAACACATTTGAATACTATGAAATACATGCCGCAATCGTATAATCCGTAATGCATAGCATATAATTATGTATTATTGCATCCTCCTGCTCCACCTGAAGAGCACACACACCTCTGATTATACCCAATGAATGTGAAACCATCAGCCGGTAATATAAGCTCAAGTCCTATATGCAAATCCAGTTTCCACAGATTCACCAGAATGATGTCACCGAGGGATTCGAAGAAAGGACAAAACTCTAAATCTCAGATCACTTACACAAATAGACGAAGAAGGTGTATAGCAGCTATGTCTTCGTCGTGGAAAGAGATGAGCGATGTCCTCGACATACGGATGAAGAGTGACCAAAAACCCAAGCCCAAGAGGTGAATAGGAAAGAAAGCTGGCACAAAAGGAATGATATTAAATCCTTATTGTGGAATTCCGAAATCTTAAAGAGGCATAACTAATAACTACACTTTGTCCACACGACTATATTGCTACAAAAATGCCTTGGGCTAACTGTTACCCAGCCAGAGAGAGAGAGAGAGAGACAATGACGATGATGTACAAGCCTCGCTTTTTTTGCAGTAGTCACTCGCTCCACGAGGTACACAGAGATTTTATACATATATGACATGCAGGCAGACGTTTACTGCTTCGCAATTGCATTCAAGGACTTCCGAGCTAACTATCCCTGAACAACTTTGACTGATGATTTGCACAAACGTAAGTGAAGGACACTGGTGTCGTTACGAAAGTTTGTCTACGTTTGGAGCACTTATTGACAATAAAGCAGTTTAATTTCAGAGTTCTCTAAAAAATTTATGACTTTACTCAAACCAATCTTTCCTTTCTTCTCCATTACAAGGAATAATAATAATAATAACACACTTGTTGCTACTTTGGGTTCGCGAGTAGTATAAAGTACACATCACTCCATTCCTTCCCGTGAGGCTGCCGATATTAGCGCCATGTAGTACGTGCTATATATTTATTACTTTCCTTACAAAAAAACAACAAAAACCATAGTCACAAAAACGACATGGCGTTGCGTCGACGTCAAGCCCCGTAGCGTCCATGTACTCATATTACACCTCTCTCTCTCTCCCGACAAACTACAAAGATCCTCAACCGAACGTGACCAAAAACGACTTTTAGAAGAACAAAGCTGGTTTAATCCGTCCATCCAAGTGATGTGTAGTCATGGTTCGGTCTGATGGAGTTCAGATCCTAGATTAAATCTAATAAGAGCTGTCTTCCTGACTCTCACTCAAGTTACTTGTATTCAACAGAGGAATCATATATAGTGGAAAAAAATATTGGAATCATATCACTACAATATGAATCTACTTAACTAAAAAAACTTTTCTCAAATCATGGAACCATGTTCCATAATAAACTTGGTAGTAGCAGAGCAGAGCAGGTAGATGAGCACGTTTCACATTTTGAATGATGCTACTACGATTGACGATGATGAGCAGGGGTACATCCAAAAAAGTTATTATTTGTGGTATAAAAAAACTTCTACTACATACTCCACTCGCTCATCACCCACATGTGAGCTCTTACTACAACACTAACAATTAAGTCCTGAGTTCGAGAGAGAAAAAAAATAAAGAGCAAAAATGCAACATCGTCGTAACCTTAACACTAAGTAAATTCCATGATCATAATAAGTAGCATGTGAGCTTGCATATTACACTCTACCCATCCTCATTAATAAATGTATATATATATAAATAATAATATAATCAACTCCAACTCCTTTTTTCTTGCTATAGAGTAGAGTTAGAACAATAATCCTAACCTCAAACCAACCTCCAACTCCAACAACGTGATGTGATGAAATGTTGGTGATGGTGATGATGATGATGAACATGATGACGGCATCAGTTGCATGCTTCGAACATTATATATACACTTAAAAAACGCATACCTAGCTAGATACATAGGTAAAAGGTAAGTGTATATATGCGTATTAGTTTTTTTTTTGCTTTGCATGTTGTACGAGTACGTATTCTCAGATTCAGAGATGCCTTGATGGGTCTCATGCAAAACTACAGAAAAAAAATATTCACATGGTAAAACAAACGAGTAAACTAAACAGTAGTATGTCTTATATAACCCAACTACAATTTTTACATTTAGCACTACTAGTCGTACGACTGAACTGACGAATTGATGTTGATTATCTCATCGTCATCTTGACATTATGCTCCTTATTGTTCGCTAAATAAAATACTTTTTTTTTGCATACATGTGGAATATTCCTCTATATTATGTACCTAATCACTACGATGAAATGAATGCAATAATATATGATTTTCCATGCGAGTTCCCAGTTCTCACAGTGGCAACATGGAAAACATTTGGAGAATATAAAAAAATGACCAAAAAATAATAGTAATACAAGAAACGTCTTTTAGTACACATGTACTGACTGATGATGATGATGATGATGATGAGGATGAGTTCCCTCAGTCACTCAAGACACATCTCCTCTCTTTTGTCTCCTCACATTGTTTTATAATAACTGCGTTGTAAAACTGAAAAAGCAAAATTTGAGTCGAGTCGACGAGTGGTCAGTCAGTCAGTCAGACCATGTTCATAAATAAAATTGCAAGCAACTAACTCTTATTATTATTATTATTAAAGTGTGTCTTTTATATAAAACTGCGTGCACACAGGACAATATAATCAATACCAATTAAACTGCTACTACATCATGAGTGACTCTTGAATGGCGTCGTAGTCCAATATATATATATATGATTCCTCGTGTACAATTGTCTGCTGGGTCTGCGCTGCGTTAAGAGGAATGCGATGATGAGAAAAAAAGTGTGTCATGTGTCACTAACAGCATACAACAGCACACTCTCTGTCTGTTGATGTTGTTGTGCTTGTGCACCCCTGATTAATATTCATAGTTCAGCCATCCATTCGTTCAAATAATCGTTGAGACTACCACGACGACGCTCGCGTCACAGTCTACATAATTCCTCCATTACTTACATACAGGCTAATTGTTGGCTTTGGTTATGGTGGTATTTTCACATAACTACTGAAACTTTACTTTGAAACTCAAATGGCAAAAAAATGGATCTTACTGAGGACTACTGCCAAAGTGGAATCCAATAATATCCGACCGACGCAGCAGCAAGCAGATTCGTATATTTTTTTTTGCAAATGGAATAAAATGTTATGCGTATGCCATGCCTCATTGACCCCTCTATATAACTACCTATATACCTACGCTTAAATGGCACGTGTGTACGTATAATATATTGACTATTATTGCCCAATACAACTGCTTCGGTTGTTGGCCATGTTTTCGAATGAAAATTATGTTTATGTATGTATATGGATGGCTAAAACACAACAGCTCTGACAAAGAAAACATGAGTTCCATATATCGTTAAAAATTAAAATATATAGTAATGAAGCAGGAGTATATAGCAACGAGCGAGGTCTGCTAATTTTGTTTTCTTAGACAGCAGCATGCAATGATGATGATGATGATGATGATGATGGTTCATGAGGTTCAACTGTTCAACTCCAACTGCAATAATATATACCGTTTTTGCCCTTTGTCGCACAACAATAACAACATGCAAATATGAATGACTAGTATTTTTTTGGATACAGTTAGTTAATAAATGTCAAAAAATTGTTGTTTACCTTATAGTTTATCCCATTCTTGAGATTGTATGGGATTGCGACTTTGTTGACAACTTAATCGAGGAACTGGTAACAATTTTATATGACTATACAAAACATTGGCAAAGAAAAGTCTTACAACATAACAGAAAGTCAGAAAGCACCCCTTCATGGAATAAATATTGTACAAAAAAAAACAACAACAACAAACTAGGGCCCCTGTTCTGCGCACGCAGTCTTCGCTCCCTTCTGTAGCAATAGGAGCTGGGGTACAATGACAGAGCCTACTGCGGCTGACTGACTACTTGAGTAAGTCCAATTCCTTACACCTTATTCCATTTCTTAATACTTTTATAAGATACTGCTTATAAGACAATGCTTTATCCAAGGAAACACCCTAAACTAACCTAAACCACATCTGAGCTTCCCAAGTTAAAGGGAAATTAAAGGCATGGTTCCATCGCAGCGAACTTCTGCAATCTCACCACGCGAATCCTCTGTCACATGGTCAACAATCAGCGAGACGGCCTTATTCTCCACTGAAGTAACCCACTCTTGGAGTTTCTTTTCGTTGTCAAGTTTCTTTATAAAAGCCCGAATCCCGAACGCTGGAGGGTTTGCATGCTGGGGTAGTGCCATCACAATTTCCTTTGTTGAAACTCTCTCAGTAATCCCATGATCCATTAAGTAAGCCTTCCAGTAGGTTGTCTTCCCTTTATTATTGCTCTCGTCCTTCGCTTCAAGTACACCACGAACTACCGTATTTAGTAATAGACTATCGAAAATTACCAGGTTTCCAGGTTCACAAAGGGTGGAATGCAGTGGTAAAGGCCCTTCTACCCGGAGCACCCCGTTTAGCTTATTTTCAAAGTCAAAGAATTCCTGTGCTTGGTTCAGTAGTTTTATTACGAAAAAGTTGTCTGTCAGTAGACGATTGTCGTGTGTGACAGTCACCGTAATACTGTCACCTGCACGTAAACGGACCCCTCCCTCTTGCCCAAGATATAATTTGGGCGAGCTAATCCAATCATGATTCAGTGGAGTTGATTCATGGTCGTATTCGTACAACGGGTCAATCGCCTGGGCAAGTTGCTTGTCTATAATTTCAGCATTGATACATCGGGGCTTTGGGGACTCATCGCTAGGGATCTGCAAAAGCTCCTTATCAGGATTATTTTCATACTGTTCGAATCCAGGCCACAAAATAATTTCTGGCAGATCGCTACTCTCACAACCGGGGCTTTGTACAACTTGTATTGTGTAAGCCCTGTCCATTTGCTCGGGGGCGTGGTACAGGTCATAATACCTCTGTGATGATTTTAAACAGGCCACATTGGCAAGTCGTGCTTTAATACACATTGGCGGAAAGAGGGAGAGCATCGGGTCAAGATCATTTGCAGCCACGACTTCTTCAATTCGAACAGTTGCTTCGTCCCCATAGTCAATGAACCGCACACGTGCTTCCGTTGAGCTAACATTCTCCACCAGTACAGCCCTGTAATAGGTTCCATCGCTACTTTTATGAGGAGCTAGATACACTGTTTCCGGTTTCAGTGGATAGGATAGTGAACGATGCAATTTTTGTATTTTATCAAGTGTAATGGAGTCAAATATCTCCATAAAATGGTCAGAGACACAAGATGGAAATTGAAGGTAGTGGTGGCCTTCGTCATCATCACTCACATATACTATATACCCCTTCCTCTTCCCATACAGAGGAGGCAGTTTTGGTTCTTGCAGGCTCTTCATCATTGACTCAAAAATGTATCCGTTTATACCAAAGGGGCACGTTTCCCTTGGAAAGTTTCTACTCCACACAAGGATCTTCCCACTGGATTGAACTGTCGCAGTTAGCTCACCCCCGAACAAGAACTCGGCACTGTCAGGTCTGGTGAATCTCCGCAGCAATTCGTAATCTTTGTAGTTAGCAAGTCCTTCCAGTTCCAGGTCACATACCCGTGGCGGAAGCTCACTGCAAGCTTGGGTCATGAACACAAAGTAACTGCTCATGTCTACCTCGCGAATGACGCGGTAGTCAATAAACTCCACTTTAACAGTGGATCGTCCTGTTGATTTGGAAGGCCTGCCAAGGAACTTGATTCTCTTTGTAATCAACTCACCACCACGACCACTACTACTGTCCATCATAGCTAGCACTCCATACTTGCCCTTGGAAATGTAATGTTCGGGAATCCTTGGGGCAGAGGAACATCTCTGAAACAGGGCTTTCGCCAGATCAACTTCCATGTCTGTATAATCGGCAGATCGTTCTGATAATTCGAAAACCGGCATGTCGTGGGTTTGATGGGGCCACTGCTTAACGACTCTTATCTTCAGAATTGCTCCGGGTTCCGTACATGCAAACCTTTTGCAGTTTGTCAACGTCGCCGGGAATGGAAACTCCTTCATCGTAGGCTTTGGTGGTGACGGTGAAGTGAGTCCGACGACGTTTGATTGGGGAGCGCTTTCTCGTATTTCCAGGGAGTTAATGACTGCCTCTTTTGGGGTTTTTTGAGGCTTCTGAATGATTCCTACACTTTTGTTTTCTCCACTAACTCTGTCGTTGTCTCTGAGAAATAATTCTCCCTCTTTGAAACTCTTTCCGTCAACTTCAACAAGTCCCCCCGAAGGTTTCTTAGGCTTATTGTCTGTTGATTTCTCCATTTTGAAGTTTTGGTTGATTTAACAAAGGCAGCACTTTTTTAGTCATTAGCTTACACTCTCCGACATTCTCCGCAAGAATGATCACTAAGCAATCGTCTGTTATAATATCATTTACAGCCAACCACCACTACTACCAGTGTTTTAACAAAAAAAATGAAAAAGTTTGACTGGAGTGGGTGAGCAGACGAATAGAGAGGACAAGTGACTCAACTATTGAGCATAACTAAGAACGAACCGAAACAAAATTAAAAGACGAAAAATTCTTGGATTCTTTCCTATAGACCATTTGTTATTTAGTAGGAAACGAACTGCATCCTTTACTTTTGTCCTTTACTTACACGACGATCATCAAATCATCATCATCATCACCATTCATGCATAATATAATAGCAGCCATCATTTATGCAAATATTTTCTACGGGTCCCCTCCAAAATTCTTAATTTACAAGATAGCAGAGAGCGAGCAGTTTGATTGAACCTCAGACGTACATAAGCGAGGAGAGGGGCGAGCGATGGGTATCGGATAACCTTGCAATTGCAGTTCCATTCCATTTCCCTCCCAATATCATACAACAAAAACATCCAACGTGTGTGGTGATGTCATATCGCTGGGCCATCATCGACCGAAAGAAAGACTACATTGATATCTAAATTCACACACAACAAATCGTCCCTCGTAAATGGAAATTATGGAAATACATAGCATATTACTTATTATTATATGGCCCGCCTAAGTCGTCGTCATCGTCGTCGTCGTATGCAAATCCCAATTGCAACGTCGTCAAATGACTTTCATTTAGAACGGAATTGTATGGTATGGAAATGTCTGGGTGGTCTGCTCTGCTTGTACCATTATTCCAACCCAACAACAGAGCCATTACTATTATTATTCAAATCATCTCAAAATCTCTTCATTTTCGCCGACTAGTTATTTGACTATTTCACATTCGCATTCCTCTCTAGACACTAAACTAAACCGGGTGGCCCGGGTGGGTAATAAAGATGCCTGCATGAACTAATAATAAAAACTAGTGTACATACATACATACTTTCAACAACTTACTTCCAGCTTGTTTGGAAGGCTACACGCTATGCGCGCTACTACTACTGCTACTACAAAGCCCAGGTAATAAATACTACATTTTCTCCAAGATCCTGCTGGAATTTGGAACGCAGGACACGGACGACGACGACGACGGAAGCCCAAGTAGTAGTAGAGTTGTATATATGTATTATACGGTGGGTTTGGGTATATTGTATTCGCAATATTCGCATTCGCACTTTGGGAAAAAGGATGAAAATGGTGCAAAGTGAAAGAATGAAAATGAAAGTTTGAATAATGTAAAAATGTGTAAGAAGAAGAAGAAGAAGATGGTGAGTGAGAAGGCCAAGAAAAGTCTCTCTCTTTTTAGCTTGGCGTGGTGTGTTGGCCGGCGTTGGCATTGTGGCATGCACTTTTTTAACTCATCTCCACTACTCCACTCCACTCTCATCATCTCATTATATACAAATAATACAACATTCACAAAGGTTCCCCCCTTTTTTTCTTCCAGTTTCCTTTTAAGAATCGAGAAAGGCAATAATAAAGGATGTATGAAGGGAAGGGGTCGTATTAGCTCTCTGTGGAAGGCTCACAGGCATGCAGGAAGTAATACAAAGCAAATAGTAAAAAAAAATGCAAAAAAAGAGAAGCTCTCTGTGGAAGGCTCACAGGCATGCAGGAAGTAATACAAAGCAAATAGTAAAAAAAATGCAAAAAAAGAGTACCACTTTGCCAAAGAAGTCCTGACTGAGGTCCTCCTGGCACGTAAGAAATCAAGGAGCTCTCTCTTTAGTAAAACCGACCGAATCAAATGGAGAGAGACTAGGCAGCAGACTCTCTAGACGCAACCACTTTATATATATCTTTTTGGTAAAGCTCGAAACAAATGTGCAGAGTCTTGTCTCATTCTGCCGTATAGTAATGTGTAGTATATCCAGAGAGTCAGAGTGACTATATACAAGATCTCTCTCTCTCTCTCTCTCTTTCTCTACTACTTTTTCTTCCACAAAAAAATAGCACTTGTCTCCGGTTCTGCTTTGCTCCTTCCTTTACAGAGAGCCGAGACGAGATCTGTATCGACTGTATCATATATTGTATTCCACACAATGCACCCTCCCTCCCTCCATAGTCCATGCCTCCCTCCCTCTCTCTGCCCATTTCTCTCTAGCATGCTGCTTTTTTCATAACATCAACTCATATCACTCACTACTCACTACTCCTCTAGCTCCTCTTCTTCTACACTTTACTCCACACACTATATATATTCTTCTTTTTGGAGGAAACTCTGGGAGCACAAATCCTCCTCTCTCCTCTCTCTCTCTCTCTCTCTCCACGCTAATATAGTGTACGTAACCTCTGATCTCTGCCTCTGTAGTGAAAAAGATATGGTTGATTTTTTTAAACGCATAATAAAAAAATCCTTCATGCACAACAGCAGCATAAGCATAACCTCCTCGACTATTTTATATAGAGTTATGGAGACGTTTTGTTGGATGGAGGTTATATCGATATAAAAAAATCTTTTTTTTTTCTCACTAGCTACTAAACTATATAGCGATTTAGAGAGAGATTTCTTGCTCTCTATCCATTTTTTCCGCTAGACGTGGTGGAGATTCCTCAACACGGCTAGTGAATGTAGATCATCACATCATCACATCTCTCTCTCTCTCTTCTAATCTTTCGTTTTTTTAAAATCTCATCTGCATCTCTCCCTTGCAAACTAATATATTGTATATTTTTCTCCTCTTTTCTTCATAGCCCATATATCATACAGGAAAAATCATACAATATACTCGCTTTTTTTTATTGAGAGGCACAAGCTAATACGACGGACTACAGGCTACGCACGGACACTCTTGCTGATATTTTATATATATATATATATTGCAGGGGAAATGAGTTGCTGATCATTCTAATTAATTAAAAGGTTGTAATATATATATATACTTAATTGATAATATTGCTGAGAGGAAAAATGTAAAAGAAAGGGGGAAAAGTGCTCAAAAATGCGATTCAACTTGCAATATTATGAACTAATAAAACATAGTTACTATTATTACTATCCTAGTAAATATACTTTAAATAGGGATACGACGACGACGACGACGACGACGAGTACGAGGACGATGTAATAGGAATAATAATAATATGTAGGCCATAAATTTAATCACTCACGTCACGTCACGTACACACCTAGCGGTCCAAAAACATTTACGGAATATACGGAAGGGAAGAAGAGGCGAACGGGAAAAAAATAGTTGTGTCTAGTCTTAAAAAAAATTCGCGAGAAAACAAGTTGATTGATGCACTGACAACTGTGGAGTCAAGGTGAAAGGTGTGTTTATAAGTTTAAGGATTTCATTTAAGTTGTCATTTCAACGTGCAAAGAAATATGATGAGTCAACGTGTGTGTCAAACGTGTTAAAATATAATGATAATTTTGTCTAGTAGCTCACGAATGTTACCGTAAAGAGTTTGTTTTTTTTTAACTTGATCTCATCCTCCTTCCTGGCAGTCAGCAGTATATATATTTATACATATTTTACGAAACTAATTAAAAAGGTTGTCAGTTGTTACAGCTCTATAGTTTTTAAGCTAATTGTCTTTTTGTAAATTATTGTGAAAAACAAAGAATTGTATAATCCTCTAACAAAAACAAGTTGTTCATGTTTAATCGGAACTAAAAGTGTCAATGTGAAACGGGTATTGAAACAGATTATTATTATTATTGTCAATTGTTGTTAAAAAAACCTCAAGGAAGATTTAAGATTTTAACCAAAATGTACCTCTACTACTCACTCACTACTCTAAAACTTGACGTAAAAAAGTAATACGAACAAATACTATCAACTATGTATATTTAAAAGAAATTGTTATTAGACTAACAAGGAAACTCTTAGCTTTTATTACAAATTGGTTACCACTTTCAACCTTACAACTACTTGTCAATTAACACGGAAACCATTAAAATGAGGTTGACATATAGTTCACTTACTTGAGGTAAAATAGTTCATTAAATAGCGAAGGAGCTGCTGGACGCTGGAGCAAAATAACAAAAAAAAAGTTTTATAAAAAAAATATTAAGTAAGTATATTATTATATAATTATATTGTACACTACTGTCTGTCAGTGTGTCAAGTGTCAACTGTCTGTTCCTGTATCCATTTTCCATCCCGTTGTTATTAAAAATATCTAATCAACCGTTTCACCGTTACCTTGATCAAATGCTATATACTTTTTAAGTTTTAAGACTGGTTACATTATTACAACTGTTGACTGTGTCCATGGTAAATCACGTTCCATTAGTAATTTGAAGTTTTAATTCAATTTCTCATTATTGTGTCGGATGTTGTTATTATTGTATATATTTTAAACCAGCTACAAGAATTAAGAAATTCATAGATAGTGCAACTCATTTTAATGCAATTTTACTGAGAGCGAAAAAAAAATTATAATTGACAAGCTAGTAAGTTGCAGTTGTTTTAAAGACATTACCAACAGAGACATCATATAGGTGGAAGGTGGAAGGATGATGATATTTTTAGTTGTATATAGTCTGTGATTTTTACCATTTAAAATGATGCAAAGGCAACGATCAGAAAAGGTGAAATTAGGAGGAAATTAATCAATTGTAAACGAAACAAGAAGATCTAGTCATTTGGGCTGCTAATTAAAAAAATAATAATTCTCTCAAGGTCCGACCAATCATTGTTGTAACTCAGGCGGTAATAACAGTTTTATTGTGATTGTTATTTGTTATATATTATTAATTACTATTACGTACGTTGGTTTTTTTTATCAAATTGTTTCTTGGTGGTGTCAACATTTTAAAACTCAATAGCGCATGCAGTTCACTCATGACTGTAATTGTTCGTAAAGCTAAGAATATTATATTGTATAATTTACAAAGACATCCGCTCAAAAAGTAACGGAAACGCTCGGCTACTCAACGCCAAATCCAAGTGAGGTATCCATCCATATATTCAATATACTAAATTAATAAAAATGCTAATGCTAATTTTGTTGCTAACAGTTTGCTAGTCTTAAATTTTGACTATGGTTATAATAAAAATTGAATTTACTGAATTGATAATGGTATATAGAAACATGTTGCGTGGACTCTGGGAATTCCGGCCTATCAATCAGAAAACCTTAGGGTTCTTAATGAATGACGAGTTGCTGTTTATTGATGCCCATGCGAGAGACAAGAATTGGCTTCGTGTGGCTAGCATTCATGGACATGTGGGATACGTGCCAATTAACTTTGTGGAGATAATTAACAATGTACTTTTATGTGAAGATTGAAGATATATTTGTTTTATGATATGGATGGGATAAAATATCGCCAGATACTAAGGGTAATAATAATAATAATAATAATTACTTGACTTGACTTGGTTGTTGGTTTGGTGTTTCTCAGGTTGACCTGGGGAGATTACTAAGCTTTCTGGATGAATCTATTCGGAGAGCACGGCAGGATCGAAATCGTTCATTAGACTGCTTGTTGACATTCAGAGACGGTCTTGTAACATCTCCGGTTCCTCCAGATGAGTTAATCTTGCACATGGAAAGTGAGATTAAGAAATTAAGGGCAAAGTCTATATCCGAGCTAAGCAATGAAAACTCCAATTTACGTTCCTCTTACCAAGTACGAACTTCACCTCTCTCTCTCTTATTTTTAACAATTACTCCAGAGTTCGACAACACCATTTGTTGTATACAGTAAAAAAAACATGATAATATTCTGGCCGTACTGATGTAGTGAATAAAATTAGCATTTTTATGATGTTTACTTCCAGTCGAGTGATCAGCAGGATACTCAGTATGCGACAGTATCAGTAGTCCAGGCCTCCAAAAGCATTAGTAATACTGGAAGGATCGATATGGAAGAAATGGGGTCACCCAAAACCGGATATCCTTCACGATCTCATCATCATCATCACCACCCTGAGAGCTCGCCTCATTGCCAACGACATCAATATGAAACTGAATCTGATATGGTTCCTTCTCCCGGTGTTGTAGAACATCGACCGAGTCACAGTCACAGTCATTCAGGTTATCGAACTAAGACTAGAGGCGAGGGTCGAAAAAAGAATAAGAAGCAGCCTGCTGTCATTCCGACCGTCATTAGTAACATTGAAAGCCCACCTGCACAACCACCTCCAAGCTACTCTCCGGCCATCGACGTTCAGAGTAATCAGAGTGACTCGTTCCATGAGAGTTTAGCTGGTCCAGTTGGTATTTTGACGTCAGGTTCTGTGCCAAGCTACCCTGTTATTGAAAGTGGAGAGTCTCCAATCATACTTAGCGGAATCAATTGCGACAATGTTGAAATTGTTCCTCCTCCACCATTGCCAAATAATGACATTGACAACATGCAGTTTTTACCCAAGTCCACTCAAGGGGTAGACTCACAATCTGGTTTATTTGGGGTGCCCGACCTGACTAACCAACCTAGGAAGTGGAGCATTGCCAGTGGTGATAAGCCTGTGGATCCAAAGTTAATGGCGGGGGAAATGATTGACGTGGTCAGAAGTGCCACGGGGTTGAGTCATAAGAAATGTCAAATGGCTGACACAAGTTGTAATGGGATATATTCAGGTAAATAATGTGCCTTTTGTTGTTGTTGTTGTTGTTGTTAAGTTGTTATCACTATCGGTCGGTATACTCCTGCGTCGTTGAATTAGCTAATTCTGTGGGATTTTACTATAATTTAGGAATGTATTTCCGAACTACCGATGGATCTCATCTCGTTGATGAAGCATTTGGAAATGTCAAATGGCTGCACAAGTTGTAATGGGATATATTCAGGTAAATAATGAGCCTTTTGTTGTTGTTGTTGTTGTTGTTAAGTTGTTATCAATATCGGTCGGTATACTCATGCGTCGTTGAATTAGCTAATTCTGTGGGATTTTACTATAATTTAGGAATGTATTTCCGAACTACCGATGGATCTCATCTCGTTGATGAAGCATTTGGAAAATCCGAAAGCCATTAGTGAAAATCCGGATGTCATAGCGCACAGTTCCGACACCTACAGTATGCAGAGAATTTTCAGATTTCTTAAAAAGTGCCAGGCGGACGAGCAACAACGGAGCTGGGCACTTCATGAGGATGAAGGAGTGATACTGGAGCATCTCGCTGAACTCAACAAGATTTTGGTGAGGATTATTTCCCTACGTTCGTATGTACTAGAAAGGGACGCAAGTGCTAATTTAAGAGTTAGGCCAAGCTAAACTGATGCACACGAACGACGGTACTATTTAATTTATAGGAAGACGCTGATCCGAGCATTTCCAGATACGCTTTGGAACACGATAAGTACAGTACGGTCAACACATTGGTGCTTTACTACCAGATGGAAACTAGGTGGTCCATTCGGTCCAAACTGATTGACTGCTTCTCAGCACTGTGTAAAATTGATCTGACGGCGTTGTCGGTTTTGCTAAATTCCATTCTTCCTATGGAGCTTGCCAGGTATGTAGCCACTAGCCACTGTTGTTTACTTCAAAGAATCAGAAAGATTGTCCATTTGAAGTTGCTACATTTAATTCCCTATTTATTCATAAATACAGGGAGATTCGAGAGTCATTGGCAGATCCAATAAGGTTGGCGCACTGTGCATCCTTGTTGTTTGTTATATTGCAAACTGGCGAGAAACTGCCAATATTTCATTATGGTACTTCAAACTAACAAGCAGTATGTAAAGGTTTTGTTCATTGTACTACCGTGTTGTAAATCGTCGTACTCATCCTATCGATATATATATATATATTTCAGAGCACTTGGGTCTTGACTTCCTGAATTTTGTATATACGGTGATTGAATCTCCGCCTGATGATGATGAGCAAATCACTGATATATTTGTTAACGTTGTATTCGCATTGAATCTGCAGTTTCCCAACGTAGATGATAACCTAACAATCATGGCTCTATCGGAACGAGACAATGCGAAGGTGTTTACACAAAAAATCATTTATTACCTGAACAGAGAAGGTATGCCGTTATTAGAGAATAATATTATGTATTATTACATTAGAACTACATTGTTGGTGTAATGCAATGTTGACACTTTTTTGAAAAAAAAAACTATTTCTGTATCAGTGGATCCAATCAATATTTTCGAGTTGGACTATCAAGATTTGTTGAAAAAGCCACAGCACTCTGTATTCAAAATGACAAAGGACATCTTGTCATGTACGAAGACCACCGATCTTTTCTATACTAATGACATTAAGGTTCTGATCGATATTGTTACAAGAAATCTTACAGACCTAGGACCAGGCGAAATGGTAAGCTTTAGTGTTACGACTACTATATACAACTAATCGTAAAAGCTATTTACACCTTTGTTGCTTGCTACTTCAAATTTGAACATTTAAACCAATTTTAATCCACAGAGGCGAACGGCGTATTTGCAAATGATTCAACGCATTATTCGAAATTCCAACTACTCCCAGCACATGCACCGCATTGAAGACCTCCGCAGCTGTCTCGTTTCAATTCTGATTGAGGAGGGTTTACAAGCACTTCCGGATCAAATCATCATTCGCGATATGGCCAAGGAGTTTTCCTTTCTATTCTAGCACATTGAATTCCCTCTATTCCAATTTTGTCCGTGAAAACAACACTCCCTGATAAATTCTCGTTAGTAATATATTATCCATTCCAAAACAACGTGTGTTTTAATTAAAATTGTAACCAATGCAATGAAAGAAAAAGTTAAGTCAATAAAAAGCCCTCTGTCGTTACATAACATAATATTATATTGTTTGAATGTAAGCAACCGATATTATAATTAAATCGTTATATAAGACTATACTGATTATATTATTAAAGCTTTATTCGATGTAGAGAACGATACTAAAATTATATGATAACATAACAGGATCTAGTATTAAAAATGCAAATATATATATATATATATACATTTACCACACAACACAAAGTTCATTTCAAGCACTCAACAACTCACTCACACACTACCCACCAAGTACAATATGAGTTCGTAACCGTATTCAGTTTAATGAAATAATAAAATAATAATAACTTACTAAATACCTATCGCGTTGAGCAAACTTTGTTATTGTTACCCATGTCATTTTATCAAGGAAAATTACACTATCAAAGCGCAGGAGATGAAGAAGCCCTCAAACCAAAAATGGTAAATGGCGTACCTGAAGTGCTTCCTATATGTCATGGATGGCTACTGACTGGCTACTACCTTTAATTACAAAGAATGATACTCTAGCGAGCACATAGGTAATTATTATTAATGAAATGGCGGCGCCTGCAATGGTTTTTATATACACTTTTAAGAGTAGAAGCATTCAACTAGTAGTAATTATAAAGTTTGCAAGTGAATAGTTTAATTGATACGATATGATAGATCATAAAGGTTGTTTGATTTTTATGTTTTAGTAGAAACGAAGATTTTATTCAAACATTGTGTATGAAATGGTATAAAACGTAACAAAATTTAGTTTTTTGTGTATAAAAGTTGACTTTTGGACGGAGATCGATATTCACTGAGCAATCATGTTTGCTTTGTACTTTAGTTTACTTCTTCCCCTTCTTCTTTCCCTTCTTATCCTTCTTGTCAGTGGTGGTTCGGACTTGGGTTGATAGTCGAGCTTTCTGTAATGTAGTTTTGTTCCACCAACTGGTCCAAAGTTTCTCTTGTTCGAGGAACACCGGGTCGTATTCAGTAATACAATCAATTAGTTTGTCCATCGTAATGGACAACTTGCCAATTTTATTTACTCGGATAACAGCCTTTCCCAAATGAGCCCAAGGATTGTCATCCTTCCTTCTCTCTTTCTTTTGTTTGGCAACAGCTTTGTGATGTTGTTTTACCATGTCCTCACAGGCTCTTCGAATGTTGCCACAAGTCCATCCAGCGGATAGTTTGGTCAACAAGGTGTAGTTAATATCAGGATGAAGAAGCTCAGGGGTCTTCGTCAAGGTATTGCGCCACATTTCTAAGCGTGTGCCATAATCTGGAGGAGGCACATAGATGATACGCTGATAGTCTTTTTTCAGTGCCTGCCAAATAAAAAAAAATATTTTGTACTTAAGATTCTACTTTCAATTATAAAAAAATAAAAAAATAATATTATTCTCATGGACATAAAATAATAATATGTATGTGTACCTTAAATGGACACAGCCAGGGTTCGCTGGTTATCCCAACGAGAAGAAAGAGATCCTCGGCTGTAACGCCTTTCAGAAATTTTCCGATTTGCTTCTTCAATCGCTTTGGTTCCGTTTTGTCTGACTTTGGAACCTTCTTCATGTACGTCCTTTCGCAATCTTCAATGAGTATGACCACTGGCTGAACTGCACGCCCAACTTTTTCAATCAAGTGCATTAGCATCTTCAGACCCGGTTTTCCTGGATATTTCCCTGTACAGAATATAAAATGTGTTAGTTATTACAAGTTATTATACCAGGACTTATTACCATTTATTATTAGTGACTTGTAGCAATCCTTATGTATGTATTGTACCTGCAATGTTGGGTGCAGTCAAATCAATCAGAGTTGCTCTCAGTTCCGTGCATATCATGTTAAGAATGGTTCTCTTCCCCGAACCCGGAGGTCCACAAATAAGCACGGATTTTGTTACAGTTGGTGCCATTCTATGAACATCAACGGACCCCATTGGGAGAATGCACACATCCTTCACTGCTCGAAGAACATCTCCAAAAGCAGGCATTGGATTAGCATCTCCTGGCATGTAGCGTTCTTCAGTTTTTTTCTCAAATGGGTGTGCCGTGTGATATGTACGAAGCTCTCCATTCACGAAGCTACACTGTCCAATTAAATCATCCATTCGTATTTCTGGATACTTGTGAATGATATTCTGATGCACAAGCTCCTCAAAGAGTGATTCCATGGTGCGATCAGGCGTCAGATCCTTCCCCTTCTTCTTCTTCCCCTTCTTTCCCTTTCCCTTCTTCCCCTTGCCTTTGCCTTTACCTTTACCCTTCCCCTTGCCTTTTTTACCCTTCTTGCCTTTCTTGCCCTTCTTCTTCTCGAGAACTTGTTTCAAATAATCCAGTTCAGCTTTCATAGCAATATCAACCTAGAAATTCACAACAAAACAATGGACAATGAGTAACCCAGTACAAGTCTGATACTTTAATTTCTTATTTCTTATACATTAACTATAAGATCAGTAAGATCACGCACCTGTTCTCGAACTTCCTGGCCTACAATCTGTCGCTTTTCTCGAAAGATGTGCTTATCCTCATGTTTCTGTTCTGGATTGTCCTTATCGTCACCTCCTCTCCAGTATCGATTGTAGTCTAGGTTGGCAGCTTTGAAGTCATCGTAGTATTTTGTAGCCTCTAAGGTAGGGTTTTCTGAGGCACTCCCTCCCTTGCCTTTCTTCTTATTTGCCTTATCCTTTGCCTTCTTCTTTTGCTTTTCCTTCTTCTCCTTTTCCTTCAGCTTTTGACGTTCTTTTTTCATTTTTGCTGCATACTCAGGATCCAGAATTTCTCGCCCTTTCTCACGCACCTCTTCCGGGAGAGACTCGGGGCAAATCATCAACCTTGATCCACCTACCTCCGCTTTGGGGATGTCAGGAAACTTTCCAGTTTCTTCTTTAACGTTAACCATCCAATTCCGGATTTGATACTTGAATCTCTCAGCCATCTCCGGCCCTTCTATCACTTGCAATTTTTGATATATGGTAACTTGTGCGTCTTCATACAGCTTTTTCAGCCGCCTTCGCTGGTTTCTGCGTCGCTCCTTCGCTGCCTCCAGCTCATCTGAATTCTGCTTGCACTTGATTTTAGCAGGAGCGAATGGGGAATCCTCTGTTATACCTGTGGGTCTCACGCCAAGAAACTCCAATTCGTTGTTTCTAATAACCTTGACACGCTGTCTTGCCAAGAATCCTCGAGCGAGTTTCTAAAATGCAATAAAAGACAATGATTAAATCATGCTTACAGTTCTATAATTTCATACCGCAGTTTAATAACTACAGCGACATTTATGAAATCTTTACTTGAATGATGGTGGCTGCTTTATTTTCTTCCATGTAAACGATGATCTCTCCTTTCTTGAGCCTCTTTCGACGTGCTTTCTCCTCCTCTTCCGATAGGTACTTGGCAATTATGTAACGTCCTTTACCCTGACGGGCACGTTCCATTGTTTGAAGTGGTAGCGCCAAGTCTTCTTCTTCCGATGACTCGGACGATGAGATCATTTCTCCATCTTCATTCCACTTTGCTTCTGCCTCCAACTTTTGTTGAAGTTTCCTGGCCAATTCCTCCTCCCTCTCCTTCTTCTTCCTTGCCCTGTCCTTGACGTTAAAGAACCACTGATCGCGCTGGATGATTTCAGGTGTTGGGTCGTGATAGTAATACTTTGGGATTGGCATGTCGATCTCCTTTGGCATTACTCCCTCCACCATTGCAAGCTCGTCGAAGTAGTAGACCTCGGAGTACTCGCATAGGACCAACTGAGCCTTAAGTTCGAGAAGCCGTCCAATCAACAAGTCCAGAAGCTTCCTAACCACAAGACGTTTCTGTGGGTGGACCATCTGGTCATAGAGTAAATCCGTCGTTTTGTAAATCTGCAAGTATCGATAGTACAACTCAATGATAATCTGCCACATCTTCTTCCTGTCATTTCCAGTTGTCTGGCCCCGATTCTTTTCCTCTGCCAACATGAGCCGGATGTCATTCATGTTATCAGCCCACATGTTGTTGTAGTACGAGTGGGATGCATAGTTAGCCGCCACCACAGCCTTGGCCCTTCGCTTTCGAGGGATAAGTCCTTTTCTCCCCAACTGGGCTCGAAGCCATTTGTGTGACTTCTTTACGATAACCTCAGGCTCTTCCTCCACGGCTGGGACCTCCTCCACTGGAGCTTCCTAAAGCAACACAAATTAACAAATACATAATTCAAATCCTTGAAATACTCAATAAATATCCATTTTAAAAATCATCTATCTTCAACCTTTACTCTTCGTCATTAATTATTACCTCTGACACCACCGGATTTTCTGCTGCAAACGACATTCCGAGTTCCAAATGTACCACTTCCTAAAACTCAGTCAACAAAGAAGACCGGCCTTCCTAAAACCTGCCGGCACCCGAAATGACTGTACAAGACCTCAATTCCAGGCACAACAACAAAGGTCACTTGATGGGATGAAAGTTCTGAAAGGAAACAACCAAAAAAACACCTCCAATTAATTTAAATTCCTCACTACTCAAAATCATCAATATCAACACCTCCATAAGATATACCACCACCAACCATGCAGTGTTTATATACTGCACAATTTAACTACCCCAAAAAACCCCCCTTTTCTAAATACACCCTCCAAAAAATAACTGGGCAGTGCTCCGTTTCCTGGAGAATTCGAAACCGACCCAAAACTTACTGGAGGTAGGTGTTTTTCCAGTTAAAAATCACTCCAAACTGGACACTGACACTGACTGACTGACGACGAGAGAGCGAGAGTGAACTGGACGGGAGCTCACCCACCACCACACTGACTGACTATATGTGTATGACTATATATGGGAAAATTCACTTGTAGTATGCCGCTCAGATTACTCGATGGGCTATATGTGGATGAAGAGCTACAACCATATATGAGGAACAAGATTTCGTGATTGGAATTGAGATGCGCTACTCCTCCAGAGTGAAGGCAGATTATCCAAGAGGGTTAAATTGTTTGTAAAGAGGTAACTATGTAGTTTAATAAAACGGGTGTTTGACAATATGTAGTAGTAAGTAACTATGTATATTAATTAATTTCAACTAAATAGGATTTTCCAAGATAAGAATTAAGCAGAATTAAGAATTTCTAATAAAACATTTAAATGTTCACAGACCAGTTTTTCACAGTGATGCGATACCCCTGACTTCGTGAACCTAACCTAGCGCAGGCACTATAACAACAATTAAATTGTTATTTTAACTGTCTATATATCGCTTAGATTGAGCCAGTGGAAATTTTCTGACCAGTGAAAAATAAATATTATTGCACATTTCAACCGATCCCGAGAATAGAATCATTTTGACTCAACTTGCCCCAACCCCCC
>JAANSN010002493.1:0-23752 GCA_036850665.1 Dicranocentrus wangi
AGTTATGTATGTACAGTCCTTTTGTCATTTCCAATGCGAATTCGCACCTCATTAGAGTTTTTGGAGAAAAGTTGGGGGGATTTTGGATTTGGGGCATGATGACTAATATCGGATTTTTTTCTCTGACCTAATACGGGCCAGTCTCATTTTGGATGTGTGATGTATTATATCCACACGTGTATAGACTCTTGCCATTCAACAGAGTCAAATTTTTAATGGATTGCTTGTAATTATACGTAAAAACCTGCGCTTAACATTGAAATTAAGGGATTCGGAATTAATTAACATTAGATTCGTCGGAATTATTAGCGGTCGAAAGTAACTGCTTCTAAAATAACAAATGCGGCGGCGGCGGCGGGTATGATACGTATGAGAAGCACCTATTGTAGCAAAAAATCGTATGTCCTAATAAAACCTCGAATACCAAAAGTACCAATATACCATACTAGTTATTTTCTTTTCGACCTACTTCCGCTTTCTCCACCCTAACCTTCAATTCCAACTTCCATATTATTTCTTACTCCCCTTTCCATTCCTCTATAATTAAGCATCTTTGAAACCCCGACTTTATGTATAGGAGTAGTAGTAGTAGAAATTTAACGTATTTCGTTATTACAAAACCCAATCCTAAAAGGAAAAGTATAAGGATATAGGAAAAAAAATTATCAAGACTAGCGTTGACTGACTGAACGTGACGAGAGAGAGAAGAGTGTTTTTTTGCACGTCATATAAATTAGGGACTTTTTGCCAAAGGAGTTCCCCAATGGGACTAGGTTTTTGAGGGAGTCCGGAAATTAAGACCTACTTAACTTCAAGTGAGCCCTTTTCCCTTCATACTTACTTCTTTACATGAAATGGGAAATGTCTCTTGAGTTTACTTTCACATAAAATGAAAAAAAAAATCTTTTTTCATGTTAGGGCGACCAAACGGCAAGTTGGTTGAGTTGGTTCGAGATCGCTCTCTCGTTCTTCAGGAGGGTAGCTAGCCCCTTTTCCTTTGTACCTACATCTGGAATGGTGTCTGAGGAGTTTTAATATTAACATAATTTTCTTTTTAGTCCAAAGGTCCAAAAGTTGCCTCTTTCCTTTCGACCCCACTACCATACCATTACCACTACCACCATGCCCATCAGCAGAGACTTGTATATAAAATCATATTTCACCATTTGACTTCACCTTTGTAGATAACCTTGTGCTCTCCCAGCGTGTAGCCTACTTTATTGCGCCGTTGTAAATTTGCATGCTATATATGTATGTAGACCTTTCTATATTTCGCACACGCTAACTAGTTACTATTCCATATTTTCCGTTTTTCTTGTAAACCCCACAAGCTGAGCACTTTGAGAACCGGTAGCAGCCCATTAAATAATTCTTCTTGGCGAAAATGTTTTGCCTGGAGCAGTTGCAGAAAAACCAGCCTCCAGCCCTTGTTTTCCCTTCCTTTCCCCTCATTAAATTCGTTTTTGTTCATCTCTCCAAGAAAACACGTAGTTTGTGGAGCACTCTCATCATCTCATCCCTCTTTCCCCGCTCGCTCCTGATTAGTGAGCAAGCAAGGTATGAACTTTGTGAAAATAGCTGGAAACTTTTCCCCAAAACTAAAATATGACTGGCCATATTTTTCAGCCTGATTTTACCCAGAATAGCTAAACTGCATGTGGGAGGTGGAGGAGGAGGAGGAAGGAGTCTTCATTAGTTGGTTCCCTCTTTGTGTGAATTTTTAACTCGCCCCCAAACTGCCAACTTATTACTGTTTTCCAACTAAAACATTTACGCTATCATACATCATTTGAGGCATTGTAATAACTTGGAAGAAAGCTTTTGAAAAGTGAGCGTCTCAAAAGGGGATGATGTTTGCGAAGGGAAACTTGAAGTCTCTTTTATCACTCTCTGATTTGAGTTGAGTAAAAAGGGAGAGGGAGCACACACTTTGGTTTTTTTCTAGGATTTTGGTGTAAATGGCTCTTTTTCTTAGCTTCTTCTTCTCCCACGTTAAAAATAAAACTGGGAAAGAGAGTTCCTTCTTATTTTAGCAGGCCTATCCCATCTTCCGCGTTTTGAAGAGGGAAGGAACGAACGAACGACGACGCTCGCTCCCACTCTAGAAAATTTTGTGTGTACACCAGCTCAACACTTGTCTCGCCTCTTCACACGTCCTGCATAATTGTCGTAATAGGATAGAGAAGAAGAAGAAAAAAAAACAAGGTAAACATAGTTTTCTCTCTCTTTCTCTCTCTCTGTAAATATATCCCAGAGTGGAAACTAAAAACTAGTACGACTGAAGAAGAATAAACTCCACATGATGATGATGATGGTCTCCCTCTCTACACAAAATAATGTATTTGTAATGCTTCATCTCCTCCAGGCTACTCCTACCATTTCCTTTTCCCTTTTCCTAATCCTGATTTGATTACATGGACTGAAGGAACACGCGGGGACGAAATTAAATTCTCAGAAAATAAAAGGGAAATGTAAACCTTTGTAGCTGCAGCTGCCTATTGTCTCGGATGGCAAACAAAAGACGAACTATATACACCACACTACTGCTCTGCTGTATAGTTTGTGCATCATGGCACGTGGGTCCGAAATGGAGAAAAAATAGTAGTGTTCTAAAAACAGCTCCTTCATAAAGCGAGCGCTTTATGGCCCTGATTAATCATCTAAGCTTAGAGGATATAGCTTTGCTAAAAGGGTTGTTAGCAAAAGTGTAGTCGTTTTGGACTTAAAGGTGCTCCCTAAAAAACCACACTGGGCTGATCTAGTAATGATCTCCCAGCAGAGCAGAGTTCACCGTAATAATTTTTGCATGGTTCAGCTCCCCCACATGCAAATTTGGAGAAAATGAAGTGAAGAGCACAAAGGGATAAAACAAATTACTGAAAATGGTATACACTTCTTCTTCTTTTTCTTGTAAAAGCCCCTTTTTCTTCCGTGCAGACGAAAAAGGTTGTTACGCAATCCTGCCATTTTCTGATTCTGCAAAATATGCAATGTACCTAACCTATCTACGTTGTTCTTCTTCTGAGCAAGCTAGGAAAGTCATGGACAAGGTGGACTTGCTCTGGGCAAAGAAGGAAGAGAAGAAAGAAGAAAAATGGCCAAGAAAAAAAAAATTTCGTCGACTGGCCAGACCAGGCTTCTTTTTTTGAGGAGAGAAATTGGAGAGAAAATGAAGATTGAGAAGAGAAGGAGAGTTTAGTGTTTCTCCGCCGTGTGCCTGGAGGAAGGAAGGAAAAGGGGAATATAAATTGACGTCAATGGAGGTAACAGAAGCAGTTATAGCCAACAGCTTGCTTGTTTGGCCTACATATTTTCATTGCTGTTGCTGGCTCTCTCTTTCTCTCTCTCCCTCTCTCTCTGGCTGGCGTTGCGTTGGTCGACTGGGCAAAAATGTCCGTGGACATGAACATATTTTGGTGCGGGTTGAGGTGGATTCAGTGGATTGTTTGTATGGAACTGGAAACAACGGGAGTTTTTGGCTTTCCCGAGAAGGAAAAAAAGGTTTATAGACCCTTTCACCTTGATACTTGTGAATTACACACGAGATTCCAGGATTACTACCTCTTATCATCCAAGTGCAATGTGCTATTTTCAGGAATGCCAGGAAAAATATGGAATTTTCGGGGGATTCTCTACCNAGGATTACTACCTCTTATCATCCAAGTGCAATGTGCTATTTTCAGGAATGCCAGGAAAAATATGGAATTTTCAGGGGATTCTCTACCTGCTTTTTTATACTGGCTGAAATATCCGCCCGTTTTATGCTCCCCCGAGTTGAAAAAAAAACAATTGGTTTCGGAATGAGTTGATATCGAGAGAGAGAAAGTTGGAGAATGGGTCTCAAAAAAGGATATAAATATGTAGAGAGCAAGGGAGAGCGAGAGAGAGAGAGAAAGGATGAATGACAAAACGAATTTAATTCCGAGTCCGTTTATACAACAGTTACATGGCTTTTTATTTTACGCTAGTAACCTGCTCCAACGCGCTAATACTTTTTCCTGTTTGTATATAAGCCCTTCAACAAAGGGGTAATGGGTTGGAGGAGGATTAAGAGAGAGAGAGAGTTGGAGAATGGGTCTCAAAAAAGGATATAAATATGTAGAGAGCAAGGGAGAGCGAGAGAGAGAGAAAGGATGAATGACAAAAAGAATTTAATTCCGAGTCCGTTTATACAACAGTTACATGGCTTTTTATTTTACGCTAGTAACCTGCTCCAACGCGCTAATACTTTTTCGTGTTTGTATATAAGCCCTTCAACAAAGGGGTAATGGGTTGGAGGAGGATTACTCGTATTAGTTATGGCATGAGGGTGTAAGTTGAGTTGTCTGAGGGTGATTAACAACATCAATAATTTTGAATACCTAAAAATCTGGATATCTTTATCGTGCCCGGCTAACACATCGATTAGTAAGTTGAGTTGTCTGAGGGTGATTAACAACATCAATAATTTTGAATACCTAAAAATCTGGATATCTTTATCGTGCCCGGCTAACACGTCGATTCCTAAAGTCCCTCGCCACCTACAACCCACAACGCCTGTATTTTGTATTTTGTTTGAGAAAAACGAAAAGCCAAGTCTTTGGTGATGGTGGTGGTGGTGCTACTAAACTATTTTGGAGGAATGGAGAAAATTTCCATCTTGGAAAATAATATGACGCATGAGTGATTCTAAAAGGGGTTGATTCTAAAGTAGGACCCAGGAGCGCTTCATAAATAGAGGCAGTGAATTAAAATGGATTTTATATGGAATTCACATGTAGGATACACGGATGCTAAGGCTATTATCCCGAACAAGAGTAACAACTTTTGGGTGCACCATTAGACCACTTCCTGATTCTCAAGTTCCAGAACAGGAGTTAACTCTTTTTTGATGATGATGTTTTTGTGTGGTTGGTTTCCAGCAGCCCATAATATATTTGATGCTCACCATCACCACGCGGGGTGAGTGAGGAGCTAAAAAGCGATTGATTTTATTTTTCTTTCTCACTTTTTGCTCTAAACGCTCATTCAAGTTCCCTGGAAAGAGGATATCCGGACTCCCATGGTGGGCCTTTATAACTGGTCAAGTTTTTAATGTGGTGGGTGTAATCGCCTAGACTTTCTTCTCCCGTCTTTCAACATCAACACACTAGTCCTTTCAACTTTTTTTTTGAAACTTTACGAACCTACTAAACCTACCAAAAAAGCTGCGTACTTTTTTTGCCATCAAAGTATCTAAAAGGGGACCAAGTTTTGACTCCTGAAACGCTAGTCTCTGTCCTGTCGCTAGTCCTCCATGGGTTTCGTATATATTGATTTGGCTAACTCAACAAAGAGATACGTAAAGTGTGTGAGTGTTTATTGGCCTTTATAGGTTGACATTCAGATTTTTTATTTTGTATATGACATTCACACCGAAAAGCGGAGCCAATTATTATATTCTTATATGATTTCGCATTACAACAACACGTATATAGAAACGTAGTCAACACCTTGCTGTTTCCTTAATGAAATATTGATTTTAATTGAGTGAGAGTTATGCGTATTTTTTATGTTTCATTTGATACTAAAAATAGGAATTGTTTTCAATACACAAGTTTTGCTTGCTGTATGTAACGCTAGAGCAATATATATGACTTTATGACCGAGAAAGAGTTAAGGTACTTTAAAACCATCTACATAAATATGTCCCACTATTTTTTTACTGCTACTTCGTCGTTGTCGTCGTCGTCGGCTTTTTACTACCAAACTACAAGGGAAACGAGCGAGTTGGATGTTTTATGCATGGAGTTATCCTCTTCTTCTTCTTCTTCTGTTTTTTGTACACTATAGTAAATATTGTCCTAGAAGCTATTTTCAACACACGGTTTCATATATATATATATCCTTAATACAGAGAGCCTTACAAAAAACTTAGTCGAGATAGACATAAAACATTACAGCTATTAATGCAGTTCATTATATTCCCTATATGCAAATGAATGACCAAGAATATGGCTTTGAAAGACATTTTTCATAAACGCGTGGCATAGTTAACGCAAGTTTTTAGCAGCGGGATGAACGTGACCGCCAAAACCACGGTTCATTTCACTTTTTTTTTTCTTCTTCTTCTTTTTCTTCTTTATGAAGTTGACGATTGGAAAATGAGAATTAATGCAGATATTATATATTTTTTACAGGATATTGTGGTAATGTACGTATGCACACAGATGAGTTGTACGTTCACAAGTATATACGTACAATATGGTTTCACAGCGAAAATGCAATTTAGCTTGAAGACATGGTTTTTTTTACACGCAGCGCAGGAATATATGATTGATTTGCGAAATTGCAAGTTTTTTTTATAATGCTGGATTTTTTCTGAGAATGTCATTCTGTTTTAGCAAGTTAATTGTTTTTTTTGAGATGCATACTGTCATATATAGCATATAGCTCACACTTTCATATTATTCAAAACGTTTTTATACACTCACAGCTGAAGGAGTATAATAGTAGTTGATGTGTGTTAGCCATAAAAATGAACGGCAACAAAAAAGATTCCTCTTTAAAATTTAATTTGTGTGTATATACCTACTATACCTACCAACCTACTCCCTATTTATGAATGTGTTGTAAAGATGACAGCGGAGAATCCCCTTAACCTAAATCTTTTATACTTTTTTAGCTATGGCATATTCGTGTATATTATATGTAGCCTGCAGTTTTATGTACAAATGATTTTCTGAATAAGTGAAGGTGGCACTCTTACGTATGTTTCTCCGTCGCTTCTGAAAGTGAAGGAGGAGTAAACGTGTATATGCTATTATATATTATGATTATGAGAATTTGACTAGAATCTGGTATATATTAATATCCTACTCTAAAAACGCTACTATACACAACAATGCCCTTAAGTATGTATATATATATCGTATCCTTAAATTATCATTTCCCCTGTGACTCTATACTTTTAGACGTATCCATTATATATGGTTAATGACTTTTTAAATTATTTATGAATAACAAACTTTACGCCTCGAAACTGAGAGTTTAGCCTTACGTTGTGAATTATCTCAACAAGAACCCGATTCCTGTTTAAACTCTAATTATAACAAGCTACGACGCTTGCCTGTTTAAGCCGGTACGTTAAGTGAAATTCAATATGACATTTATTTTTTGATGAGATATACCCTAAATTCTTATCCTACATCCCCGACTTGCCCGTCGTCGTCGTAGAGAACGGCGATGGCGAAGGGGTTAGGCGGTGGGTGTGTGATGGAGGTTGATAGATAATTAAAATTTTAATGACTTTTTAGTTTTAGAGTACTTGTCAGAACAGTTTTCAGAGAGATTGGCAGTGTATGTTTTATAGTAATCTGAAGACGAGATTCGGCGACGATGTGGGTCTTGTCAGAATTACGGTGGTTATATTCTAACGCAGGTTGAATTTCCTTTATAAATAGGAGGATTTAAGTCAATGTGTTAAATGGCTAAGATGAATTTTAAAAGTCTTGCTGATCATCTATCTAAATCTGGCCAATTTCTCAGCTGTAATGATGAGATGGATGAATAATTAAGGGAATAGGTTGCTGCTTCTGGTGATGGTGCCCATACCCCCAGAAAATGCACCCATCATGAAATTGCCTTTTCCGAAAAAGGAAGCTACTGAGATTCAGAAGCATCATCCTATTATGACAACCTTGCTCACCAAAGTAGTCATTCCCTTGTGATGATGATGATGAGTTTGCTTGTCTAACGCCCCATCCGTAATTGAAATAGCTTGTTAGCCTCTGCTCACTCTCATCATCAACATCTTCCTTACCCTGGCTTTCCTCAGCATCATCAGCAGCTGCCATATTAACCCCTCTAATTTTTTTCCAAGAAAGCAGCAAAAATGAAAAAGAATGAATAACGAAATGAAAATGAATAATAATAATAATAAAATGCGAGCTACCTTGGCCTTTAGGTTAGACGTTAATAATGAACATGAGCATGTCAAATAATAAATAAAAAAGAAGACAAACAACCAAAATAAATAAGAAAAAGAAAATGTCTATTTCATAATTTCTGCAATTAGGACCACCATTTGTAAACATTGAGGAGCCACCACTACTACTATCATCACCTCTCCTCCGAATATGGTTTCCTCCTCGTCTCATAATTCTTTCTGATATACAATATATACGTATATATATATATATAGTTATTATATTTGGAGTTGAACAAGCTACTAAAATATTACTACCATCTTCTAAATTTTATATGTACTCTTTTTAAAATGTATATATACGTATGTGTACAATAAACTACATTTTTTTACCAACCGACTACACACGCTCTTAAAAGTTTTCTTCTTCAGGGAAGCTTAAATATCACTTATATAATAGTATAACTGTACACCAACCACTTGTTATTAAAAATGACACAGCTTATTTTTATATATCCAGATTTAACAAAAGCAAAAGGCAAAAATTAGTGTGATCTCTGTAGAACTTTCGGGTATTACATACACTTACTACTTCCACAGGGTTTGCAGCTTTGAGGAACTAGTCCGTAATAACACTTTTTCATGAAACAGTATAGTTTTTTTCTTAATTATCAAGCTATCTTATTATTAGCAAAAAAAAATCTTAGCTAAATATATATATATATATATTTATAATTTAAATGTATATTTTTTACAGTCTCTTTATATCATTATCATTATTATTTTATTATTACATTAACTGTACAATCTACTTATACCATAAACACTTTTCCCACATACATATTATTAAAACATCTTTTTTTTGTAAAATTGGATATATTTTTATGACACTGCAGATGAGAAAGCGAGAGAGGATCAGCGAAACGTGCGTTTATTACAATGCGTCATCAATGTCTATATAACAATTAATATAACCCACTAATATTCCCTCTAGTGATTGTACAATTTAGACTTTTCAATTTTGATTCTCGCTATTTTTTTATTAAACGCGACGTTGATTTTGAAGCAAGAAAGTCTTGTCGAGATCCAATGTTTAATAAAAAAAATGAAGGGGCGAAAAAATGCAAAAAATCAGTTGAAGAATGGTTTAAAGTAGCAAGAGAATTTTACAAAACAAAATTGCTGATGACTAATAATAATGTAATAATATAATGTATTGTTTGCGATGCGATGAAAAAGAAATAACTTGCGATTTTTTTTCTCTTTCCAATTTCTCTGTCCCTCTTGACTATAAAGAAGGTAGTAAGAATAACGATGATGATGAAATGTACGAATGTTTTTTTGAGATGAACGTTTCCAGACTTGTCAGGTGTTTTTTTTAAAAATCATATAATATAATATAGTGTATCTTATCTATCTATTATAGACTTACAGTGTTTTGAACATTATAATTAAAAATACACAACTTTTCTCCTATATGACCAGTGTACACACATGTAGATAGATTGTTTTTATAAAAAAAGAAAGGTCAGCGAAGTTTTTGATTTATTTTCTAATTATTATTACTATTAATTACACGAGTTAGTTTCAAAATCATGAGTTCACCAGATTCACCAGTGCTCATCTTGTGTGCATTCTCCTGATTTAATCAATCAATGTTTTGAAAAATGCTCTCATCGACTGATGTAATCACGCATAGCATACACTAGAAATCATTTACAACCGCTTAGCGCATATAACATAAACCTATAGAGTCAGCTCCATTTACGGAGACACACAAAAAGTCACGACGACGATGATGACAAGCAACAAGAACGTCGTTCGCTTCGTCGTCAACAAGATGAGTCACACATTTTTTTTCTTAAAAAAAAAGAAGAAGAAGAATCTTCCCAGTCATCATGTGTTGATGAGCCTCATCATCACTCGCGTCGAGATGAAACAGCATTTATGTCATCATCATCATCCGCTTTAACCTTGACCACTATTACATGTAAATATTTGTAGAATTCATTATCTGGTTTCACTGCACACTCGACGAACCACACGACGACGTCTTATACTTGTACGCACACATTAAATGCATAATTAATTCTGATTTCCTTGATCGTTACGATCCCAAAAATGCACATTTACACATGAGTAATTACCATTTATCCTTTGTCCCATTGACGTTTATTTCAGCACAGACAGAAAGAAAAAACACCACTTTTCTATTGCATTTCTGGTATAACCTTAAAACAAGTAATATAGATATTACATAATAATATGATTATCCTAGTTTTTTTTTTATATTCCTTTGGAAAATACCTACTACATATATGGATTGGTATATAGTGTGTTGGTACACACGCTTTTTGGGTAAGCAACTCACGTGCTCATAATTGTCCTTGTCGAAGCATACAATTATTATTACAGTACAACCCAGCCCTAACGTGTGTATAGCCTTAGTTGATTATTATTACCATTGTTGAAAATTACGCTCACACTCCCGTCGCGACACGTTCCGAGTAAATATCGTCAAGAAGAACCACACAAGAAAACTACTACCATCTTGCTATTAGTATTGATGATGGGGACACTGGAAGCGTGTGCATATGATACGTGATACGATACGACGAGGTTCATATCATCATCATCACTGCATGAGGATGATTCTCGGGTTTTACGTTTCCTACTATTTCATTTTCAGAGATGTACATAGTTTATTAGTTCATCAGTCAAAAGGGATTATTATTTTTTATTATGTATATAAATGCAATTGGTGATGGCTCCTCAGAAAATGGAGTAATCTTTTCTTAACTGTACCTAAAAACCTGTGTAAACCTTTTTATTTTCAGAAGACGATGATGATGGTCATTTTTTCTCAGCGGTATTTCTCTTTTTTGTATTTTTAGTGTATAAAAAACCCGAAAAACGTGTGGCTCGTGATGAGGACTCACAGTGTCTTTTTGATTGTACGACTTTTTTTTTCTCCTCCTCTCGACTTATTTCTCTTAGATTGGGGGTGTTTCTGGGGGAAGAAAGTTGGAAAAAACCAATTTCCTTTCTGGCTCTTAAACTGAGTACTAAAAACTAACCTTATCTAAATCCAATTATGAGAGAGATACCTTAGCGCTAACTGTTATTATAACCGCCTCATCCCTATCAATCATATACATCTACAATCATATGTGCTCGATAAGATTTCACGGAGAAATTACTGGTTTCTTATTCTTTCCTTTCCTCTTGTTCTTATTCTTCTTGTTTTTGCTAGCTGACACGACTTTACTAATCAGACAGTGCCTATATACGAAAAAAATTGATTGTTTTAATAAAAAATAGTAAAAGCAACTCCTTTCCACTGTTTACGACTCAATTACAAAAAAAATTCCGGTTCAATCAAAATATTCTCAAGGTACACCAGCCAGATCAAAAAGTTAACTTTTTGCGATTGCACTTCGCTAAGCCTTGTTATCCCTTTTATTAATTAACTCCTTCAGCCACAACAACAACTCCGCCGCTTCCTTGTGGCAAAAAACTTTTCTCTTCTTTCCAGAGGCAGCAGACAAGTCAAATGGAGCTATATATATATTTACGCGTTATATATAGCAAATAGTTTTTGGAATGAAATCAAGAGGTAGGTACAACAGTTCAGTATAATCACTTGAATAAATACTTGTTTCCTTTTTTTCTACCAAGAAGATGGCAAATAAGAGAGAGAGAAACAATCATGCTCATATATGCAACCATACTCATACATTCTCATGAAAAAGGACATTATTTCTTTTCGAGTCAAGAACACAAAAAAATATCTACTCGTTGTTGCCTTATATTCTTCCTTCTGTTTGATATTTTTTTTATCGTGGGGGATGCTACCTCGAATATTAATAGAATCAGTTTTTGTTTAAGAAAAAGAAAAAAAAGACTTGCAAAAGTTTATCGTTTTCCAGGCAAAAGAGCACAGAGAAAATACTAGATATACATTTATTTCTCCAAACTAAAAAAAAACTTACTATATTCCCGCTAACTTTCTTGAGAGAAGAGATAGAGAGGGGAGAAAAACTTTTTTTTCTACTTCCTTGCCTTTTTGCACTTTTGTTTACAACGCTCTTTTTCGCTTCCTTTTTTGCTCCAGGCTAAATAAAAGTATGACTGTTGTAAACAGTCAAATAGTGTGGAGCTGCGCTGGGAGGAATGAATGAAAATACAGTTTTTCTTTCGTACGACTGACACTATAGGACCATTTCCAGAGAGAAAAGTAACTACAACTCACTATCTAATTTCCGTTCTTGGAGGAAAAAAAAATAGTGTACAAAAGGACTTTTTTTTCCCTTCTTTCTGGGAGAGACTTTTGAGAAAATTTGCATTTGAAAAGTGTCCTCTTTTTTCCTCTCTGAAGGGGAAAAGTTGTAAAAGACAGATCATGTCAGTTTCATATTATCATTTACCATTTTTTCCTCGCATGAAAAGGGGAAAGGAGAAGAAAAAAAACTGCAAATTTCTCACAATTTTTTCTTCTTCTTCTTCAACACACAGTTATTAGTATTCAAGCTTCTTGGCGAATAGGGAAAAATCTCTCATGTAACATTAATAACAACACACGAGACGAAAAAAAAATATCACGAGGACATTTATGGCTGTAACCTACAAAATATATATATAAACTTTTACTACTTGAACTACTCCCCACTTGTCTGTGCAACTTGTAAGTATAACTAAAAAACGTCTTATCTGCAATCTGGATACTCGTTCGTTCGTTCTCTGAACTATTTCTATTGCTATCTTTTCTTTTTTTTTTGCTGCTCTCCGTTTACACAGTAGAAATATATAGGGCTTTTATGTTGTCATTTTCATTCATAAATGCTACAACATGTACACAACATATATATATATGTATTAAACTAGGGAGAAAAAAAATGATGATCAGTGTCGCTTCCTTTTTTTCGACTTAAACCTAACTAAAAATTGACTTGAGGGTTGGGGGCTGCTGCTGGTGATTGTGTGTACAATATTATTTGTTCCTGCTCCAGTGATCCACTGACTGGAACGACAACAAGGTAATGGGATGTTATTAAACTTATTTCAAAATGAATGGAGAGGTCGGAGAGAGAATGGGGGCGGTGAATAAAAAGGATTTTCTCTGTCGGTCTTTTTTTCTCTTTCTTTTCAAGTTTCTTTTATGGGAAAATCCGTCTTGTCTCGCGTAATATGATGATGAGCATGATCCTACCATAGAATGTATCACTTTCGTTATTACCTACCTAGTACGACTCTCCTCGTTTCAGTTGTCACCCAGTGTTGCGGAGAACAAACCAGAGAGATTTTTGTATGCTAATTTGGACACACACACACACACACACATGTAATGTATCCCTTCCGAAAACAAACTAATAAAACTAGCCTGATCCAGATGGATTTGACTTTGTGTGTGCGAGTGTGTGTGTTTTCGATAAAGGAAACAAAGCTAATATTGATACCCATACATTATTCTGATGACGCTGCGCGATGCGAGTCAATAAGGGAGTGTTTTGTAGCAGAATATGGGGATATACTTTTAGTGCTGCTGCTTATTTAAATTCCTTGTTTGACGGCATGTCTCCGTTACATCATGTGATTAGATAAATCTGCAAAAAACGAATGTATGAGGTGCAGGTTAGATAAAAAGGGGTAATCCAATGAAACCAATCTTTTTTTGCTTTGCTTCTCCTTCAAACCCAAACCCTATTGACACTGTTATGTATATATCGTGAGAAAGAGCTCAATTGAGCTGGAGACCTAAAATTCGATTTGTTTTATCGAGTTTACAGGAACATATAGTAAAACACGGGGAAAGTGGATCATGTCAAAGCAAACGCAAAACTCGTGTCGTACGTGTGTGTGTGTATCTCTAATATGAACCTTCAAAAACCCGTCCCGTCCCCGTCGTTTTTTTCTCCCCCTCTTCTTGAGTGACTAACACTAGTTGATTATGATAGATATGACAGCTCAATTTTCTAAGGCAATTATCTTATTTTATAGAAATAGCCTTAAATAGCGGTACAATGTAACTTAATATGTGTTATTATATTGTTATGCTTATATAGAAAAAATACACACCTGGTATAATAAACCACGCTTAGCTTAAACCCTATGTATAATAAACGCTACCTATATGCTAAAACAGACAGGTGAAATACCTTAAAAATCCTTATGCCTAGTCATCCACGAGTATATGTATATATTGTATAGTCGAAAAATAAAGCATGTATTTCTAGTGTTCTTCTTCTTCTTCCTACCTTACTTTTTTATACACGCATCTCAACCTTGTCTTATGCTAATTTCCCTATTGTTTTACAGTTGAAATATTTTTTCTCGCTATGCCTCATATAACACGAATCTGACGAATTTTTTTTTCTTCTCTTGTTCTTGACTCGTCTGCTCGCAGAGGTGACTGATGGACTTGGCTAGAAGTTGGAGTAGAATGAAAAAGGATTTATTCTTGAAATCCCAGCCGCGTCTCGGTGCTCCATCCGAGTAGGAAAAGAAGTTTTTTTTGGTGATGGTGGTGGTGTGGTGGGTGCTCCCCCTTCATTCAAGTTAACACACAATCACTCAACTTGTCATAATAAAGTGAAGACGCAGGCAGACTCATATGTATAGTTTTTTGGGGAAGGAGCAGAGAGGAATATCTTTATCGCCTAATTTGTCTTCATTTCATAGGCATCTCGCGCGCGTTCACTTCAAATTGACAAATTCTCACGGACGCGAGAGAACTCTCTCTCTCAGATAGCAGATTTTTTCGATCTGGAGTTGGAGTAGAAGAAGAAAAACAATTGTTTCTTTCGTTGATGATGGGATGGGATGGGATGGGACTCAAGCCCGTCAATCGCTTTGCATTGTGTCGTCATTCAAAACTTACTTACAGAATACTTAGATGTAATAATAATGATAATATAAGTTTTTGCAAATCGTGATAAAAACTTGAATAGTTTGAAGAACACTGGCTGTGGTGTACAGAATGAACAAAGTTTCTCTCCTTTTACACTAATAAACACGTCTCCACTATTCTAAAACCTCACACTGTCTTGAACTGCTTATGTTTTGGGAGTGACCGGATGATGAGCCGGTGCACGGAGTTGACTATCATTTTCACTGGCATTGTCTTCCACACAACAGGGGTGGTGGCGGGGATCACTTACGAGTTCATTTCTCGATGTGTGCACCAACAATAACAACTGAGGGCATATATAATAATTAAACACATGTGAGGTCCATACATGGCTGGCCTTACACAAGTCCTTCCTTACACTATAGAAGCCGAATTAAAAAACTTCACTCACAGCAAAAAATCCATCCAGACAAAAAACGCAAACATCAAATGTCAGATCTTATTCATATTTCATATATATGTACGATTCATATTTGGTATTTTGGAGTCATATATAATCCACTATATAGTGTCTTTACCCGACAAGAAAGGATCGATTAGTAGACATTCATTGCTTATTGTTCTGCAAAAAATTGTAACGATATTTTTTTATCGTGTGTGGAACTAGCAAGTAAGTATTGTTTTTGAAAACGAAACCTCTTCCTTCAGAGAAAAAGAAAATGTGTATTGTTTTGTTTGACATATGTAGTTGTCAGTCGCCACCAGTTTCGTGGCCGTGGGTCGGCGGCGGAGAGCATGGTGGAGGTTGTACAAAATGGGAAAATAATGTTCGAGAAGAGGGAACCATTATCCTGTCACAAGTAATATAACCAATGATGATCACAACGACAAGACTTTGGTTAGACTTGGCGTATATGTATGATGACTTGGATTGCTGAGTTTTTTTTTTTTGGTTTTTTCTTTACTGATGGCGTTTCATGTGCAGGGCGAGATGATCCGACCTGGAGAAGCATCGGTCACAATGAACACACTTGAAGGGTTTTGCACCTGTGTGTTTCCTGTAGTGTCGAGTCAATTCATCAGATCTTGCAAATCGCCACTCACATCCTTCCCACATGCATTTGTAAGGCTTCTCACCTGTAATTATCACAATAGAAGGAATGGTTATTTTTTCTTGCTTCTTGAGAAAACATTGACATTGCTAATTTTAGGGAGGAGGAAAGACTGGGAGAGAATGTGGTTGAGCTAATGATTGTGTCTGATTTGGCGTGAGGTTGAGACATTTGTTTGGTTAGGGTTTCCTCTGTGTGTGGAAATGTTTTTTTTACTCTTTGTGGTCACCAGTAGTGGAGTATATGCCTATGCGTAGTTTCGATGAATTACCAACCAAAGTTTGCTGGAAAGTTATAGTCCAGCCAAAAAGGAAAGATTGATACGAATATATATATATAGTTTTCGCTGAAAAATTATGGCAAAACATTGCATCGTCGTACTGCCCCTCTTACTCCAGCCAGACAATACTGGATAATATATTTTTTCACGTGAATATACACTCGCTCGAGTCTTCCAAGGAGCTATTCACTCTCCGAGTTCATGAACTAACCAAACAATATTCCAAGCTTATTCCAGTCCATAGCCAAACCATTCCTTCCCGGATGTATGGGATTCGCCCACAGAAGACGGCTGTAATTAATTTTTGGATTCTTAAAGAATAATTCCATGGCCATTTGCAGAAAATTTGGGAGAGAAGAGAGAGAGGAGAGAACAGAGGAAAACTTTGGTTTGGTCTAACAAAGCGGTTCCCAGCAGGGAGCTGGTTAGTCGTGTGACTCTGGCCAAAAACCAAAAAAGGAAAAATGAATCTCCCACATGCCCATTCATCTGCTCTGAGTGAGAACTAAGAACACACACACACACACACACACAACCAGCCCAACAAAACACACAGTCTGCAGCAGGACTCCATACACACACAGCGACGACTAATATGCCAAAATAGAGGCCATTGTAATGGAATGACTATGACTATATCTCGGCAAAGTAGGAGGAAATACTGGGAAAAGTGAATGGGTAGAGAGAGAGAAAGTGTACAACTAATATGGCCAACTGCCAACTTTCCATTATTTCATTTCCAGTTCATTCCAGATGAAAGCAAAAGAGAGAGAGAGAGAAAGACAGAGGGAGAAGAAGAGGAAAAAATTTCTTAACTGCGAAACATCAAGATGGGACGACCAATACGGTCTCCTTGTAGTTAAACGAAGCGGAGTTAACTGTTTTTTGAAGGAAAAAATGCACACACACTAGCAACACGAGAGCGAGAGAGAGCGCGAGAAGAAAAAAATTATCTTTAGATTATAAAGAGGACCCTCTTATTGGAGCTCCAAGGAAATGTCTCTAATGAGAACTGTGCGTGGAGCCAATCATTACTTTTCAGGTTTGACAAAGTGACCAGCATAAATTAAAAGTGAGAAGCAGGCAGGGAGAGTCTCTATACCATCTCCTACCTACTCAAGAATGGGGCACACACACGGGGTGATACAAAGGCGTAATGAGAAAATTGCTCCTTTCATTTAGGAAAATTAGTATTCTTGCCGCTACCCCGGGAACTTCCCCAACTCCCTCAAGGAGCAAGGGAAAAGTCGGGAAAAAATATCCCCAAAAGACATTCTTGAGATGATACAGCATGCATGATGCACCAAGTCAGCAGTATTATTGGTTGGTTGGGGAGGAATGCTTTGAAAAGCAATACGCAACGTCAATTACACTTCTTGTGCCTAGGCGGCGGCAGACACAGACGCTCTGGAAGATATGGAGGCAACACAATGGTAAAAAAAATCGGCTGAGTTGAGAATATTTATATGGGCACGGATATAGGTATCTATCTATCTGTATATGCTACGTTTTTTTGGACGTGGGCTCCAAAGTTGTTGGAATGCATGCACGAGAGAAGCCGTTAGCAAGCTCGTTGTCTCGTCTTGGACACAAAGATAATTGAATCTTGAGCGGATGTAAAAGGATAAAGGAAAATTAAAGCCATCAGAGTGAAAGAGGGAGAGAGAGTGAGAGAGAGAGAGAGAGAGAAAGAGAGTGTGGTGGGGGAGGGGGACGAGTGAAAGAGGTATTTTCCGAGTCCTACATTTTTTTTTCTCTCTCTCTCGTTCTCGAGTCGAAGACACCATCCACAGGGATTAATGAAGGACAGTGGAACAGGCACGAACTTGATAGTTTTTCGGTCAGCAGCAACGTGTAACTGGAGGAAAAGTGGTGGAGGAAGTTGGTAAAAACAACAAGGGAAATAAAAACGTTTTATGCATAGGTATACTCCTAAATAAATAGAGAGGAGGAGGACAAGACGACGGTGGAGGGAATTATGGTTGTGGCGAAATTGAAGTGATGCAGCTGGCGTATATAACGTACGTCTGGTCTGGCTCCTCTTGCAAACCCTAAGCACAGACATGATGATGACCATTAAGAAACAAAACGAAAGCATTTTGTCGTGCATTTAGTGGAGAAATTGAGAAAGGGCAAGAAAGAAGGAGAGAGAAAAAAAATTGGAAGCCTTGTTCTCCTTTTTTTTCTCCCCGTGCTGCTAACACATTACATAAGCTTGTCTGGTTCAATTAAGGAGGAGAAAAAAGGCACATTTGGGTTTTGCCTCTTAAGCCCCCGTCCTCCTCTCCTCCGTCGTTGGTTTGGGTGACAAGTGCACAAAAAAAACACGGATTCCTTCTGATCTGGCGGAAAAGGCTTCTCACAGTTTTGTATTCTGCACACATGCCCCACCAAACATGATATTGCATCAATGGCTTTTATTTCCTCTGAAAAGATCACTTTTTTTCTTCTCTTATTTACTCCAATCAAAAGTAAAGAAAATGGAAGAGGGTTGGTTGTTGTGTATGTGGAGCTGGAGGCTTTGCTAATTGCATTTGACACGGCTGATGCAACTTGCCCACTAGGCAAGTTACAAATGTAGAATATATTTGGGGTGATTACGGGCACAAATACACGTTGCTGCCTGCCGCTGTTGTCACAATACCCGACTCGACTTGTCTCCGGAGCCCCGGCCAAAGTACCATATGATGCGTGCCCTAACGACAGGAAAATTACGGGCAGAATTTTCCTCGGAAAAAACATACATATCCCTCTCTTTTTGTTCTACTTCACATTTATTCATCAAAGTAGATGTATTTCCTTCTATATATCTTTGAAGAAGAGTGATCAATCCCAGACATTTTTTAAAGACCCCCTTTTTCTCTTCTGGAACCCAACCATCCACATTTTATTCCTTTTCAAACCCAACCATCTTCAAATCCAAAGAATGGAGAGAGAGAAAAAAATTTGGTATAAGAATATATGTGTATATATAAATATATAAAGCAAAAACTATGAGTTGGGTGTACGCTGGTGGAATTTTTTTTCTCCAAAAAATTCTGCACACAATGCAGAATCCGGAGGCACAAAAGAGGAAAAGACAATAGAAAGGGCTCAATAATACAACATAAACGAGAACCGGGATAACGCATCAGTCAGAGACTCACATCATTTATCTACATTCTCGGAGCTAGGAACTCCAGCCAGACGACGACCACTGGGAGGCTGGGATAATATGTTCGGCTCTCATAAAAAGCACTCCTATATAAGGACACGTTTATGTGATCAGCGACGGACTTCAAATATGAATATCCATTTCAGAAGCGAATTCCGTTACCTCAATTTGCTCCGTCTCGTCTAGACATACGCGAAACTACCTAGTCAACAGGAAAATAATCTGTGTACTTTGTTTGCAAAGTTGGGAACATCATCCGCGTAATGGGCTTATCCTCCTACTTGGGTATTTTGTAATGCAATGCACAGCAAATTCAGAAAAAAAGAAACGGCACAAACGGGATGGGTATACATATATACATGTGCACAGCTCAGTTTCACTTCATGAATCAAAAAATCTAATACAGAGAAAAGGATCGGATGGCATCGCTGAGTTAATGATCTTCATTCAAATGCCAAATACTATACAAAACTCTTGATGTAATGGAGAGAGATGGTTATCTGGTGTAATTATGAAAAAAAAAGTTTTCCCTCACGATAACTATCTTTTTTGATAAAACTTTCTGTGCGTGTGGATTATGAAATGAGAAAAAGAAGAGAGCGATATAGTTTTTGGATGTTCATTTTTATGGAACAAAAAGTATACCACTCGGCTCACATTGCAATTTGCAGGTTTCTCCTTTTAAAAAAATGGGAACATGGGACAGCAAGTGCAATGCAGTAAATGTTTATTCAGCTTCTTTTTCCCAAAAAAATATAAAATATTTCTACATTTTACTACAAAAACACTTTTTTTTTGCTTATTCCATCCCCTTTCTGAAACTTTTATATCGTTTTTTCTTTGCAGATGATACACATTTTTCAAGTTGCCTGCACACATTGCACTAAAGCAAGCAGCAAACAAACAAACATGCAGACAGACGTTGGGCGATTTTTTTTTGCTGGATCTTTTTTTTTATCTTCTTCTACTCCTTTTCTTTACTGTATATACATTTTTTCTTCGGATATGATGGGCCAAGTTGAGGTATAAATACCTCACAGGATTGCAGTTTTCTCCTAGAAAATCCACCACGCTCTGGCATTTTAGCATTTTGCAAGAAGAAGTTTTTGCCTAAATAGTTGCCTCATTGTGCCAGTGCCACTGCTGCTGCCTCCTACTACTCCTCTACATATACACAAGCCCGCTTTTTGGATCGATATCTTTGGATCGATAAGAAAGCAAAAGCAACAGAGAGAGAGAAGCAGGAAGAAGAAGAGAGAGAGAAAGGGAAAGAGAGAGAGAGGGAGGAAGCAGAGGAAAAAAAGGAGTCTTTTGCGGTCATAGACACCGCTTCGTAGTCTACTTTTTTTAGCTCTCCTATTTCCCCGTCTAAATACCACTTTTACTACACATTACTACTACTACTACTCCTCTGCCCTTTATAGCAATTTTTTTTTCTCTCTCTCTTTGGGAGCCTTGCAGTTTCTCCTTTGTCATATGAGTTTCAGTTGGATGAAGCGGCGGTGGCGGAGGAATGGAATGGAGGAGGCATTGAGACTGGGTGATGTAAATAGAATTATGTAGGTAGGTTATGGATATATAGTAGTATAGCGCGGGAGGGGGGGAGGATGGCCCAACCATATATATCTTTTCCCCGCTATATAGTCTCCGCCGTTAATGCCTATTTCCGTCTAGTCTTGTTGACTGCATGGTCGAGTGACTGACGACTGAGTAACTGCTCCTGCCTCGTTGATTATGTTCCTAGATGAGATGACATTACGTGAAAATGTATGTACTGACATGAATATTGTGTGTGTGTGTGTGTGTGTGAGGAGCTCAGCTTAGCTGTCTATACAGAAATTTAGATCAAATACAATTCTCTCTCTATAGTTCCGTCATGCCTGCTTGAGTTTGGGTGTGCTGGTGCTTGCTTGCATAAAATATTACGGGGAACAGAAAGGAGAGCAGCAGCAGGAGTACCCGCCTTCAACAAGGAAGCTTTAAGACTATAAGAGAGAAGATATGGATACAATGCAATGCAAAAAAGATTTCTTTTTTTTTGCTTTTTTTGCTCTCTGGCTGCAGCCGCTGCTCCATCAGCTGTGACGAAATAAAGCATGTTATACAGTCTCGTCCTCGTACAGTTGGGGTATAACATGGGTATATGGTTTGGGTCTGTTTCTCGCACACCCTATATATTTTTTATGAGTGTTTCACTCACCAAAACAGACGACTGATGCTACTTAATAATTCGTGACAAGCCAATTAGCAAAAAGGCTAACAACCTCTGTGGAGCAAGCAACTTTAGTCTGTTTTTCGTCTTGTAAAATATTTCAGAGAGGCGAAAGCAAATAATGCAAACTTTGCGTTGGGTAATAATAAAATGGAAGCCCTAGATGTAGTTTTTTAGTCTTCCTATTTGTCAGCAAGAAGAAATCCGAGTGTGTTGTAGTAAATGTAGAAAGAAAGAAGGGAAACAACAAAAAAATCTGGTGAAAGTGTGTTACCAAACCTTACGGGTTTTTTTTGTTCGACATTTGACTGGGTTATACTGCTTATATACAGACAAACTTATTGCTCCAGATTAGAAGACAGTAATTACATATGAGATTTCATTCATCCATCAATCCATGTCAACTAGAATGATACACTTTTTTTTTACACATTTGTATATTTCACTGGAAGATGGTGCACGCCTTATGTAGAGTAGTAGGTTGCTTTTTGCTCACTCGCTCCAGGCAAATTATTCATTAGAATGCATTTTCAACTGTGGAAAAAGTCAGGCATGTATGGTATTATACCCTTTAACTGCATCAGCGTTCACACACCGCAGGCAGTCCGATATTGGGCGGAACATGCTAAACCTCATTTTTTCCCCTTCTTCTCCTTTTCTCCATCTTCCTCCTCCACACTTGTAAACTTTTTTTTCCTCGGTTCCGCAAGGGAAAACTTGTGAAAATCATAAAAGTGTCAAATTTTCACAAAGTAAAAAGTAAAGTGGTTCAAGTCTCGCTTGACTCTCGCAGTCAGCCTCTCGCTCTCTTCGTCTCCCTCTCTCAGTCAAAAATACGTATAAAAAAGGGAATTTTAGTTGAAGTCGGGAAAAGTAGAGAAAAATGAGATTTTTACAAATGAAATGGAAAAGTGCCAGAGCGGGAGGGAGGGGAAATAAGAATGCGTACGTGTCCCGGAGACTATATATACAGTCCTCTCTCCACCACTTTCACTCCTCTCTCCCTCTTTAAAAATGTTTACTCCACTGAGAAACATAACTTTATTGTAGAGAAAGAACAAGTATATAGTTTTATTCCCATGAAGGACGGGGGAGAGGAAGAAAAAGTTCATCTGGAGGATATGTACGTACGCATGATATGATTCAGTCGGATGGAATACGGCAGGTTGAGTTGAGGAGGAAAAAGTAGCATTCAAAAAAAATTTCACAACTTTTACTCTTATCCTCCTCATATACTTATTGCAAGTTACATTGGATTCTTTTTTTCTACTTTTAGCAATACAATTACGCTGGAAGGGTAAAAAAAATATAGTAAAAAATGGGGTACACACACAAGTTGTGACCATCATGAAGGTATTTTTTTTCCTGGAGGTAAAAAAAAGTATCCCACACGTGTAAACTTTATGAGTTCCATTCCATTAGAATCGTTTATATTTTGGTCATTCGCTGCCTTGGCCCGATTTTTTTTCGTACCATTTTCCAATTTATACCTAGCTCACCTACGACGTGCCGCCGTAGGTAGAAAAAGTAAATACACAGCCGTGTGTGGTTTTGTATTAACTTTGTCTCTTTACCCAGAAACTACTACTGCTAGGTATGTAGGTATGTATTTATCCATCCCATAATTTACTTTGAGATGCGCAACAAACGACGTCCGGGAACGGCTCAAAAAGGTTCTCTACTAAAAGGATTCTTGGAGATTGCCTGGATTTTCATTTTACCACTCAACTTGTGTTTTACATTTTCGAGAAGTAGTGGAGAGAGAGAGAGTCTAGCAACCGTGCAGATTGGGCAAGTAGTGCACAGCTGTAAAAAAATAAAATGAGAGTTGTCCCTTTCAAAAGATGTTAATAGACAGATGGAGAAAGCTAGCAGAATTTTGGAGATTGTCTGTCCACTTTTCCCAGTCATCAAGTGGAAGAAAACACATTTGCCTTGTGGTGTTTCCTTCAGAGAGAGGGATGAAGTGCGCATTTGAGGAAAAAGATCAGGCTTCTCTTATTATTACATGTTGCAACGGTCATAGTCATTTCAGGCGCGGGTTCCTCCATATGGCGTATTACTTGTATTTACCATTTAGAAGTAGAGGGGGAAAACTAAGGTTGGAATGGAATTTCCAAACAGATTTCTTTTAGGAAAAAAGAGTATCATGCAAGTTTTTTTTAACCACAAGAGCCAAATCTACTTTAGACAATTCGGAGCATGCCGTCCTTGGCGATGATGATGATGATGCTAAACTAAGCTGGGTTTGAGTTACTGAAT
>JAANSN010002494.1:0-23747 GCA_036850665.1 Dicranocentrus wangi
AAACAAATTGTGGACTTGGAAGTAATCCGGGCTCTGGAACGCTGGATCGGACTCAACCACTTCTTCCACGTCTACCGACATCACATACAATATAAATAATAAAAAAACAAGGATAAGGATAAGCCAGTAATGCCAGTATCAGTCAGTACAAGTTTAAAATCCACATTTTTTATACTACTCTCAATCAACTGTATAGGTTGTAAGATTACCCATGATATTTTGCAAATGATGGTGCCGTCTTTTCATGGGCACGCGGTCCTCTTCATGCTTAACATCCTCAGTTGTTAGTTCTGTGAGTCGCTTCGCGCTTGCAGATGACTTCGAACCGTAATTCCTCTGAAACGCCCAATTTTCAAACAGCAGTGAATTTTGTAAAGATCCAGAAGAAGCCTCAGGGATAACGGACACCCTTTTAAAATTCTTGGTAGCTAACGCTGAAAATGAAAGCCTGTTCGTTTGGCAAACATTGGAAATAAGGCCCTTCAATGCAAAAGCACGTGTTGTCACAATTCCTGACATTGTTGATGGTTGCGACTTTGCGACCACCACCGGTGTCCAACGTCAAAATTATTTCGGACTTTCGGACCAGTTATTTGTTTTTGTTTATTAAACTTGTGCTCACTGCAAATAAAATGGGTTGTACTTGTATGTAGATTACGATTACGGATTGTTGACAACTTTCGAAATAATTGTAAGTTTATTGAAATTGGATCGTAGATTAGTGGTAGCACGATGTATTATAATTATAATTACGATCAATGATTGAAATGGGGGTCCTCAGTCTCAGTTCTCATTTTGCAACACGTACTTACAAATTACACTCTTCATCTAGTAAAGTAGGTACATCATCATCACACAACACAAACCTTTTCTCATTTTTTGGTTCGTCGATGCCAAACTGAATTGTTTTGTGGGGAAACGTGCAAGAAGAAATGTGCAAGTCGTTTCGTGCAAGTAAAAATGCTGCTTTATTGTAGCTCCCATGAAAAGTAAGAAAGTGTGTACTTACTACTTACTATATGCTAATTTTCTGTTCTATGCTTTGCTGTTCTAATTGCTAATGTATAAAGATGATGATGATACTATGATACAGGATTTGATAATGAAAAGTGCAAGGTGCAAATTGAAATTCTCATTCCGTAGAATTTACTTTTCATAATAATAATATATACTTTGTGACATGCATGTATGAAACGACACAAGCGCTTGTGGTTCATGGCATTGCTAGTTCCGTTTTCAGTTCACAATTCACATATTTTTATGTACATGGCAAGGCAAAAATGTCAATATCTGCAATCTGTATTGATTTCGAATTGCAGTTTAATGTTGTAAGCATCTTGAGTAAGCATTTTTTTTCACGTGTAAAGAAAGATATTTCATTCATTATTTCAATAAAACGTTTCAAAGAAAGGCGTGTTTATATGAATCTGGACTGGATGTGTTGGATTACTGAACTGAAACATGTGAATGTTTGTTCGCAACGGGTGCATCATATCATAATTATAATTGCAGTAGTCAGTATTTTATTAAATTTATTGTCTTCAATCACGCGCGAGATCGCATATGGTTAAGATATTATAATCACAATCACACATAATACCATCCACATAAAAGTAATATGCCATATTTGTAATTGGTTTTCTTATTGTTGCGAGTATCGAGTAATGTGAAATGTGCGAATGTCAATATTGTAGCATAGTTTATGCTCTTTCATTCTAATTGTAAGTAAAAACTCACTACAATATTATTATACCGGACCTCCCCGTTTCATTTTAATGATCATTCATGATCATGATCATATGCACAGACTGTGACTCAGAGGAAAGGATGTCCTCCTGCGTACTCCCCGACTAACTGTGAGTAGATTGAGTGTGAAGTGAATTGCGATATTGTGAATCCCAGCTAATAGTCCACAGAACAAGCAAGAGTGGAGTGGAATTTGTAGAATAGTCTTACTGTCTTACTAGCACAATAAATACGTGTGTGGTAGACGTGGATGTGAAAGTCCCCAAACCCCAGTCATTTTTTCATGAGTGTAGTCTGGTACACGGTATTCGTAAGATATTCATCATCATCGGCCATATATATGCACGTATGCATGCACACGGCACACAAAACACAATACAATACACAACATACGCGATGACTAATCTGAGGTTGAGTGAAATTTTCAATAGAATGTACAAATAGGCATTGCACGGAATTGACGGAATCCTGAGTAACGTGCACTACTATATGTGCTGTGGTGACATTAATATGTGTACATAAGGCGTGGAGTTGAGTAAAGTGATTAAGTGATATGTGCAAGTGGAAATTTCTGAATTGATTAGTTAATATATTTTTTATCATTTTCCTAGTATTTACTCAACTCATCAGCTACAAGTACAAGTGTAGGAAAATAGCAAATGCATGAATCTGGTTTAAAAGTAATAACTCATCTCACTAGTACATAAGGATACTTTTCTACTGCTAAATAAACACCTTGAAAATATTAAATCAGGCCGTGCTTTTATTCGTCGTACGAGTACGTAAGTTTCTCTGAAGTGACATTTATATATTTTTCCAATTAAATATCATGTCCATTTTTGGTGTATTTCAAATTTTAAAAATTAGGGTGAAAAGTTATTTTAGTGTTGGTCGAAAACCTCGTGAAATTGTCTACTATCGTGATCGTGTGTATGTGTATGTATGTAGTAATTAGGGTGGATCGTGCCTGGCACTATTGATATTATATTCAGGGATGAATTTATCTAATTTACCTTTGTTCACAAACAAATGTCAAATTTCTCTTCTATACACACATGCATGCGTCTTTCATTCATTGCACTTAAGATTCAAATTTGAAGACTGATTTTGGTGCATGCACAGTTCAATGATAAGTAAAATCTAAGAACTTAATCAATGAATGACATGAAGGTATTTCGTCTAAGCATGGGCTTATTCGTGTGTGATCTTTCTATTTTAAAGATTACAATTATCGAAAACACATTTGTTGCAGAAATATTATAAATAGAATACGCTCACGAATGTGTGCCACTACTTTGAATGTGTGCACCAGTAACAAAGTGATCCAGTTCATCTTCACGTTAAATCACGAAAAATTGTTATAGACTGTTATAGAGTGATAATTTATCCTATTCAGAGTGGTAATCAGAATCATTATGTAGTACTCATATGGTAAAGTATAAATTATTGACCATATTTAAAGTCAGTCCAACGGGCCAACGCAACCTATCATCCAAGCTAGCCAAGCTTTTGTCAATTTTCAGTTTCAGTTCTTTGTGTGCGATAGGGGATAGGATAGTCAGATCAGACACCAAACTTAAATGTGGTTTTGGAATGAAAATACCGCATGCAGCAATTTGGCCGAACCGGAAGCACATGCTTGTTTCGCTCAATTACAATGTAATTTAAGATAGTGTAATTCATGGCACAAAAAAGCCATGCTCATGTAACCACTGCGCTGACAGCAGCATATTCACTAAAATAATTTTACGTTGCTTGGATTGGAGGAAGCCAGGCGTCGCATAAATTCAGGCAATAAGGAAAATTCTCGATTTATGTTTACTGCTTGGAATGTTTGTCTTTGTCTATTTATTGTAGCTACTTCCTAGTTATATATATTCTTTTATATTACACTCGATATTTTTTCTCAAAATCATTGGCATATATATCATATCGAATCCACAGTCCTTATTCATTGTTCAATACTGTAATATTTATAAATATTTGCATCGCAGAAAGTCGACGTCGACTTGATGACTAATCTTTTAAAAAAATGTAACAAATGACTGAATCACAACGAACGCGAACCTTTCCTCTTCCTGTGTTTACTGACATTAAAGTGCAAATGTCGGCTTGAATACACTGTGCAGGAGTTCACACACACAAAATTGCCTACTCTATACTTGCAACCTGTATAATATCGTTATACACGTTGATAATGAAATAATGATATTATCGATGACATACTCATAGTAGTTAGTTAGACAACATCCCTTCAGCTTCCTTTCATGGTCAATGATTTTATGCAATGCATATAATAAGTATAACATTAGAAATAAACCAAATCCGTATTCGCATTAGGTCAACATGGTTGTGGTGTTATGGTCAATATGTCAGCAGTAACGTACTAGCGACAGATATAAAAAGCCGGAGAATGATACGAGTAGAAGCATTTAAATTATAATGCATAGAATAAAAGGTTATGTGAAATGTTGCATTAAAAATTACGATGGTCAAAGCATTGGCGAATGGAGGTGGCCGTATGTGGTTTACTTGCTCGATTCAAGAATTCATGACATAAATAATTTTGCTACTGTGATAGTGTATTTTAATATATATCGAGTAATATCGACTGACTTGCCTGCTTTATATATAACAAGCGCGTATATAACAAGTCGTACCAACATGTAAAATACATTTTCGCACTATACCATATAATTTGAAACCCTGTTTAAATGGAATAGTTCTTTCGTGTTAATCCATACGACACATAATTATAATTATAATTATATGGCGACCTATGGTATGGCCTATGGCATACCCTACTAACCCTACATACACATCCATATCCAACAAAATTGTTGCATTTTAAGACAGCAATGAATGACTTCAAGACAAATGTTTCGTGTTTCATACTTTATATTATCATAAACAGTGCAATGGTTATGCTACAGCCTAGTGTGTGTGTGTGTTTCATGTTCATGTTTCATCAACAAATAAGAAATGAGTAATAAACCAAATGCACACCATCTAACCATATAGTCCTGTGAGTCCTGCCCTGTCACCTTTACTGCTACATTACATTACGTACTCCAACTTTTCCATTATTGACACAGGTAGTTGATTAGTTTGTTTTTAGTTTTCTCCCCATATTGCCTGTATTACATTTACGGTAAATGATTTACCTCATACAATTTATTATAGTATAGTGCATATAGATACCATTTTCTCTCCCTTTTGCTGACCTGTGCTCTTTCAGATCAGAAATCAGTCATATATATACGAGCTACAACATGCATTGTAATTGTGAGTTGTCTAGAATCATAAAATAAAACCTTAGCAAGTAGCAAGCATTCGTTGTGTACTCTCATTTACACACTCGATAATACGAACGAAGGAATGTTGGACTTCCTGAAGGAGTCATTCACAGTTGAAGTCTGTTTTATGTTTTGCAGCTTGCTGTCCTGTTCTCAAAGCTAAGTATTTAAGTTGAGTTTGGAGTTTGAGTGGACTTTTGTGTTTGCGATCTACAGCTCAAGTAAACTAGATCAGATAAGCCAAGAGCATTATAAGGGGCTTCGGGATGGGACGTGAGAATAACACGCTGTGCACATTGAAGACTATATATCCATAGACGAAAAGAGTAAATGAGAAGAGCAACCAACACGCAGCCAGACAATTTTGCTGAGAATACGATCTGACAAACTAGCGCATAAGTGTGTGTGTCAGACTAGAAATAGTACAGAGCTGAAAACTGTAAGAAAGCATATTATATTTTAACAGTACACTCACGCACGGAAAAGAGTAGAAACTAGAACACTAGAGCAAGAACACGTAGTCCAGTTACAATAAAAATCTGATAATACGATATAATGCAAATTCTTATTTTCTCAGCTTTAGAGAGGTATAACATGTTTAATTTTAAATTTTATCGTATTCCTCGTATTTTCCCAATAGTATTCTTGTTTACATAAGAATAAGATGCGTTTTATCTTTTAATAACCAATTGCAATGCACGCGCAAATATATTAAAAAGGTAGTTTAAAAAGTGTCATCAAAACAGTGGAGCTTTCCATTCTCGTGCACATACTTCATATCTATGTAATGTATAGGTAATAATGATTCCTGTAGATTGAATCTACTAGATTATGTGCAGTAGTAGTAGTAGGATTATAAGTGGATATACGAACTATGTTAAGTGTTCACGCAAAACGCATCATATTCATAACACGATAATATCTTCACACTTTCACACATGCACGTATGCAAATCTAATTTTATAAAACTACAAGTACTACTTACTGCTGCATAATGTGATATATGACTGCGACTGTGAGGTGAAAAGAATAGCAGTATGACTATGAGTGAGCAATAAGTGGCTTGACACTTGAGTAGAATAGCGGTTGAGTTTATGTAAAAGTACCAGAGACCAGATGTGCAATAGGTGTGCAGTGTGCATATGTGGATATTATTGCGATTGTGAGTAAAAAGAAAAGGGTTAGGTATTTATAATACAATAAATAATTTTTATTAAAGCAAAGGTATTCAATATTTTGTGGATATTAAATGTGTAGTGACTGGTTGTCCTTTTGTAGAGGGATTCAATAACATTTAGCAATACGTTGTAACACATGTTCGTCGTGTGTGTAATAGTGTGTATTGTGTATATAACGTAACGTATGTAACGTAAGTACATGTGTACACAAAGTGGGAGGAATTTCTAATCATACTCCTAGCCTACATGTAAATGTAAGTTGAGTCTTGTGAGTCTGTCTAGGGATTTTAACTTCTTTCTTGAATGGAACATAGATACAACCGATCATATTTTTGTTTCTTCTGCATAGCTGTGGCTGTGTGCTCCTCAACTTCTTCATGTCATAGCTAGATCATTTACCTTATTGCTCCACCTGCTGAATCCCTTTTAGGTTTACACCTTGCTTTCATAGCACTTCTTGTCTACCTTGAGTTTTACTTTCGTGTTTTGTTTAGTGTGCAGCTGCAGCTGGCTAGGATTGGAAATATTGAAATCGATAAGCGCCTTTCAAGGGGCTCTGAATCTCACTATTTTCAAGATTGCATAAGGTATAAGGGGTCAGGGGTGGAGCGTTGTTGAGGCTTGCACATTGCTGAGCGAGTGGAGTGCGCGTGGGTATTTTGCATTCGTTGATTGAAAAATCTAAAAACAAATATCAACTAGAACGATTTTATCAAATTAATTTTCTCGTGCGTTTTTGTGATCAGTTAGTGGTGCGAGCGAACACGGTTCTTTAACCAAGGCAGGCTGGCAGGCAAGCATAAGCAATAAGCAGGATCAAAATATTCACAGTAATCTTTGCATTTTATTGTGCTGGTTGTAGCGTTTAGCGTTTGCATGTGCGTGTTATTGGGATCAAACTTTCGTGAATAACGAAAACATGGAGTAAAACAGACAAACTTTTTATGGGGCCACCACGCCACAGTATCTCATAATCGTATTGTGTAATTAGAATATGAGAAGAGAAGACCATCATATCTTACAGTTAGATAGATTGGACGAAAGAAATGTTGATTACATGTAACCTTGCAACTTAACTTGTTCCACATACTTTTCACCAAGACACATTGCATTATTATAGACACACTTGCGCACATCTTCAATCTTCATTCACATTATGAATGCACTAAAAATGGCAATTATATAAGCAAGCAGCAACGCAAACGCAAGTTTAGCTAGCTACATTGACTTGTTGAGTGGGCAGTAATTAAATACTGTTGTTTTTGTGTGTTCCAGGTTATAGGATTTCTTCCAATTAGTCAATTGATATATAAAGGAAAATAAGACAATATAAAGGAGACCAATACGCGTCTGGAGAGGAAAAGCGAGACTGCAAGGCCCAGTGACTTACATAACTTAACTTTTTAGTATATTATTCTGCAGGTATGTAACGTGATTTATGTTTATAATAGTCTTTGGTACGTATGCGTATCAAATATCAATCTCATTTATACAAAAGTGTTGTTTTTCTGTCGTTTATAGCTAGTACTTTTGACCCAAAAGCATCTCCAAAATGTTTAGCTGGATAACAAAGGACGACGGGAAAAAGAAAAACACTGAAGTTTTCGAAAATGTCACAACCGGCTTAAGGCATATATACAAACATAAGCTATATCCATTGGAGTCAGCTTATCATTTCCATGATTTCCATTCCCCAGCGCTGGATGATCCAGATTTTGACGCAAAGCCAATGATTATGCTTGTTGGACAATATTCTACTGGAAAGACAACTTTCATTCGGTACTTACTTGAACGAGACTTTCCAGGAATTCGTATTGGCCCGGAGCCAACAACAGATAGTTTTATAGCTGTGATGCATGGCGACAAAGATGGAATTATTCCTGGAAATGCCTTAGTTGTGGATCCAAAGAAACAGTTCCGTCCACTTTCTAAGTTTGGAAACGCATTTTTGAATCGGTTCCAGTGCTCCATGTTGGATTCTCAAGTTTTGAAAGGCATTTCTATTGTTGACACGCCTGGTATATTGTCAGGAGAGAAACAAAGAGTAGATCGAGGATATGATTTTACTGGAGTTTTAGAATGGTTTGCCGAGCGTGTAGATAGGATAATTTTACTTTTCGATGCGCACAAATTGGATATATCCGACGAGTTTAAAAGGTCCATCGAGGCACTTAAAGGTCACGATGACAAGATTAGAATTATTTTGAATAAGGTAATTCTACTAAATGAATGTGCTGTGTCTTATTATATTATTTTGATTTGCATTTATATTTTACATTATTTTTTGTGTACAATGTCAGGCAGATATGGTGGATCATCAACAATTAATGAGAGTATATGGTGCACTGATGTGGTCTTTGGGCAAAGTTCTTCAAACACCGGAAGTTGCAAGGGTATACATTGGGTCTTTCTGGGATCAACCGCTGAGATACGATTCCAACAGAAAGTAAGGAAACTCCTCGAAAGGAGCTATTATCGCATGCATAGTCTATAGGTCTATTCACTTAGCAATTAGCACCAGCATATTTTATTTTATTTTTATATGTTTATAGACTTTTTGAAGCGGAAGAGCAGGACTTATTTCATGATTTAGAAACTTTGCCTCGAAATGCTGCCTTAAGAAAGTTAAATGATCTTATCAAACGTGCGAGACTTGCTAAAGTGCATGCATACATTATCAGCTCTCTGAGAAAGGATATGCCCTCCATGTTTGGAAAAGATTCAAAAAAGAAGGAACTTATAAAGAATCTTGATCAAATCTACCAGCAGATTCAGAGGGAACATCAAATATCACCAGGTGACTTTCCGGAAGTCAAGAAGATGCAGGTATGTGTGGAGATCAATGCGTAATTACATGACAAGTTGTACAAATACAATATTGCCGATGTCGTGCGTTGTAGTGTAGTTGGCGAAATCGAGGTGTTAATGTTATTGGTTCTGTGAATTTTATTATAGCAAGAACTGGCAAATCACGATTTCTCGAAATTCCCACCTTTAAAGCCTAAACTATTAGAAACAGTAGATGAAATGCTGGCCAACGATATTGCTAAACTAATGGCACAGATTCCAATGGAAGATGCTCAGAAACCCCAGCAGAATGCTGTGGTTAGAGGTGGAGTCTTCTCTGGAGTTCAAGATACAGACACACCTTTCGGTTTTAAGCAGTTCGAGGGTGTCCAGGCTGGTCGTGGGGAACAGGAGTGGATAGTGGCAAGAGAGAAGTACAAATACGATGAAATCTTTGAACGTTTAGTTAACAGTGAAGGAAAAGTGGCCGGAGCGGCCGCAAAGCAAGAAATGGTCAAATCAAAGTTGCCTAATAATGTATTGGCAAAGGTAAGTTTCTTTCCTTCTAAGTAAGTTGCTGTCGTATTTCCGAATGTCATTACTTAATCTTACCTTATTATTTTATACACCAGGTTTGGAAACTGGCTGATGTAGACAAAGATGGTATGTTGGATTCTGAAGAATTCGCTTTGGCGATGCATTTAATTAATGTAAAGTTAGATGGACATGATCTACCTGAAGAATTACCTTCACACTTGGTACCTCCCTCTAAAAGAATAATGATGATCGATGATTGAAGCCTAAAGATCGTCGAAGACTATTTTTAGAGAAAGAAAATCAAATAGCAAATCTACCGTCAATCAATGTTCTTTCTTGATATATCTCGTCAAAACTAATTAATGTTCTACGTATTGGAAATTGCAACCTTGTCGTATGCACATAACAAGCAGTAACCTAAACGTAATATTATATACAATTTGAATTTTGAATCATACATTTTCCGTGTATTTTATGTTCCTACAGAGTTTGAAAACTTTATGAATGATTTATTGTTAGTTATATTGTTACACGATCCCATCTATCTTCTCAATTTTCTATCGGCTGACGACAGGATTTGTGCTTTTATGCTGTATTTTTCATACGAATGTTATAATGCTTAGGCAAGCAAGTAAGGCAGGAAAAGAAGGACCAGCACAAAATACTGGCAGCGTTAACGCTAATTATTTAACAAGTATGATGATCATATAGCTCAGAAATGCATTAATTATTTATAGGTATAATATATTCAGTATACTGTTTCCTTTGTTCAAAACCCTATACATATATTATTCTCTATGCAATGCATAGGTACGATCATGTTCAATAAAAATAATTTTATGTGAATTTAAAACGCTGAGCACATTTACTGATCTGTTTCTCAAAACACCTTTGCGGCAATTTTATTATTATAAGGAATTAAAATGGAATCTCAACTAGTAAGCTAGTTCTTATGTAAATATACACAACCATATGATACAAAGAAAACTGCAGATTTGCACAATAATTCTTAATTAGGTATAGCATCTTAATTGAAAGTTTTGTATAAATGCAAGGGGGCAGACGGGTGATAAATGTACAATAAGGGAAGGTAAGGGAAGGAATATGCTAATACTAGAACAAACAGGACTGCAAATTGCAACTGCTCATTTAGTTACCAGTTTTGACTCAACCTTGAATAACGAATGAAGACCGTTTCACGGTGACACGTATGGGAACAACACCTGCTGGCTCGGGGTATGACTTTAAATTCACTTGACACTATAAAATGCGTTTTTGGATAAAACCTAATATTGCGTGAAAGAAACATCTCGTTGTAATTGATCTGGATTTAAATTGGTTGGTATAAAAAGGTTTTCCTCATATTGATTGACTTCTTCATCCCTGAATTTGTAATGCTCCAAAAACACCAGCCAGCATGTCTGTTTTACTGTCATCCAACACATTGGTTCCACTATACCTGTAGTGTTAAAACAATCCAAAATAATGTATCGTTATTACGTATATCAATTCGCAATATTAGTCTTTCCTCCTAATGATGGAACGAAAGTATGCATGTGCTTTGATAGAAATAGGAGCAGAAACCTTTTGGAAATCTGGTCCACCGTCCAAGACACAACTCTGGAATATTCCTTCTTATCTGTAGGAGGCACTCGAGGGTTAGTACTCAAACTGGAAGCACTCTGAAATCAATTCGAATGTAACATTAGTTAGTCATAACATAATTCGAAGTACTAAAACAAACTAACATGTCTTTTCTCTCAATAATATTGTCAGTATATGACGAAGAGAACTTTAAAAACTGATCTTAAGATTAAGCTATTTTGGTACCACTTAATCAAATCATTCTGATGCACAAATGCAAATTAAGGAAGAGCAAGATGCATATTATATTAATTAGTTATACAGGAAGTACGAAGGCAGGAAAGGAAGACACGAAGAAAGTCAATTATGGTTATGTAACTTACCAAAAATAATCCAAAAAGGGAGCGCAAGCTACTGGCGTTCAATTTTAAAGCTTGGGAGTAGTAGGCAAGGGCGAGTTTTAAATTTTCGATTCCTCCCATCGTGTAGCGGATATCACCCAGCCGCTGATGTACAAAGAAATTGTGAGGTGTATGAAGAACTAACTCTTCAGCACAAAACACTGCACGACTGTATTCTCCTTCGGACAGATATAGATCGCACAACTCGGACCACGCCTCTTGATCACTCATAAATCTACGAAACAATCAATTTTTGAACTGATAAGTTATTGGTTTTGTTTTCTGTTCTCCACAGTACGCTGGTTCAGCTGGTAATCAGCAGGTAGTTATTAAATTCAAATCTACAAACGTCAATTACCTATTCAAATACTCTGATAACTCTTTAATAGCTTCGCTTGTTCTTCCCAGACCTTTAAGGATGGCAATTTTTCTTTTATATGGTACGGAATTAGTAGGATCACGTTCAATCATTGCGTCCAGGCCCTTCATAGCATCTTCATGTCTTCCAAGAAGGTTCAGTCTCTGGATTTGTAACAATCTAAACAGCAAACGAAATAGGGTCAGGTAAATGAATGGCAAACATATTATTATACAAAGTATAACAATCAACAATTATTTTTGAAAACAACTATTTTTATAACTTTAACCACTGCGAATATAGTAGAAATTAAACAATGGCTAGTTACCTGACTCTTTCACTTTTAGGAAATCGTTCCTTCAATTCCATTATTAAATCCTCAGCGATTGGAAGATTATGCACATCCATCGCTGCAATCGCCACTTGCTCCATTACAACCCATTCTGTTGAAAAGTTATAATAAGTTACTCAATTCTGTTCCAACATGACTAACCAACGCATACTTACATTACATATATCGTAAAATAAAAACTTACTTTCATCCCCAAGTTTTGATAGATTGGACCCGATGTAAGATATAAAAAGATCAACCACGTCTTCACTTTTCCGTTCATTCTCATCTCGCCATTTTCGTAATCTGTCTCGTGCTTCTGCAAGCGGATAATAAAGATGCAAACATGACCATGACATGATCCATCAACAACATAACAGTTCAGTAAAGTTGGGGTTTAACTACACGAAACTTCCATAGACCTCCTCCAGTCCTCTAGATTGTATATAAACGCTTTTACATTAAATATGAGTAAAATCGAAAGTAAATAGTTTACTTACCCTGCCACGAAGTAGCGTCTTTTGTATCCATTTTCATAAAAACGTTGAATGCGGGCTATTGACTATCCAGAGGCGTTAACGTAATTTCACTTTTTTGACTCCTGCAACTCGATACAGGCAATAATCAGGCATTAACTACACCTGCACTTTTACAATTTAATGAGTAACATTTATTTGCTTTGACTTACTTATTATTATTATTATTATTATATTGTTTGTGGGGGATCGATCGTCGTCGCGTGTATCCTTCCTTAATAATCAAACATATACATTAAATGTGCGTCGGGGGGAATACAAATTAAATTACACCTTCACAATTTCAAATTGTCTATCGTTGCACTTCCTACGTCGACCTTTATTTACTTTAAGCTATATTTCTTCCCATGAGTCAGTAATCAGTAGTATCTTCGATGCACTATATACATATTTTGAGTAGAGAGAGACCAACATTAATCCGATCCGGGGTTTGGTTGGATTGTTCCTCAAATCTTTAAAAATCAGTACATTCACATTTGTTTGTCACGAATGAACTTTTATGTCCGATTTAAGGTATGTTAGTTTTGTGTCATGATATTATCATATGCCACAAGTGAATAATATTTGGGATTTACTGATTAATAAAATGGCCTATTTTAATTAAAGCCCAAGTCCAACTGGAGTTTTATGGAGCAGAAGAGGAGCCAGAGGCATTTTTTTTACAACAGGATATGAGTTTATAAGGAGAATGGGAATTGTTTACAATTGCCGTAATTAGATTTAGATTAGTGACCGGAGGATCCGTCCGCGCGTCCGTATTATGCAATGCAGTTGAAAGTTCAGCTCAGCTAGATTCCAATATGTATCAAACAGATACAGACAGATTTACAGATACAGGAGCACAGTAGAGTAGAGTATGTAGTATGTACCATATTATTATTGTTCCCAGTCGCATAATAATAAACATGACGGTGTAATCTTGGTTCATAATTCGCACTCTTTGGCCATCGGCAATATGTAGTAGTAGTTCACCTTCCATGTACCACATTGAAATTTGAAATGTGTCAACGTCAACCAAATCGAAACAAAGAGAAGCAAAAATACCTGAATGAAACCTAAGTCGTAATAGTATGATTTGCTAGTGTACATGTTCTTGGAAGTTAAGTGGTCAGTCCAGTGACCAGGCTGGCTGACTTAATTACCCAGAGAGTGCACGTGAAATAAAGTGGAATTGTGGAATTACACCCTACAAATTCTTTAATAAATGGATCGTTTTTATTACTGAAGGCAGACAATAGGGCTCGTATAAATTCTCTTTGCACACCACAGAGTTTTCCATTCTCTGTTTTCATTGATCTTATCTTTTATGCGACGAATTCATACGGAACAGGCTGCAGGAGTACAGGCTCGTTATTCTTGGCCGACACAAAGTGAGCTGGTCGGGGTTGGGATGGCTAAAATGGAAGATGATAATATTATTATTTTTTATAAATTAGGCTGACATGTAACGGTAAACGCACGGTAGTCACAGTTAAAGCTACTACGCACCGATATAAAGGAAAATAGCTTATTTATATCTATGGCCCCACCTGTCTTTTGCAATGTACTCGGAGCCCCTTCTGCTTTGCCTCCCTCTTCAAGGTTTCGTTTTGCTTCACACGGTCCAAAAAGTCACTCCTGCATTTGCTGTGGTTGACGTGTTCAACTCTGACGTTGATTCTACAGAGAGAAAAAAAACACAAGTTTCAAGACAAAACTCTCGTTATTTATTAGTATAGTTCAGGTTTAATTAACCAATCAATCCTCAAGTAACGTACCTCTTGGGGAGGACCTTGCCACGCACACGCTTGTTAACAATAACTCCTAAAGCGCGCTTAGTGACATTGTAAACTCGACCGGTTTTACCGTGGTAGTACCTATAAGGCATGCCTACTTGAACGGCGCCGTGACCCTAAAACAAAGCAATGAAACAACAACAATTAGAACAAGTTCAATAATATATACATCCTGGGGTGTCACCTCCTCCTTCCTGCTCCCCACACAACCTTGGAGGCACTCCACTTTTTAACATCCCACACCTGACAAAGTCACCATTCTCACCATATTTATCATTTTGTTTTAAACATAAAAGTCAACTAGTAACCCCCTCCAATCCCAACTTACTTTGAACTGCAGCCAAAGGTCACATCCTGGGGTGTCACCTCCTCCTTCCTCCTCCCCACACAACCTTGGAGGCACTCCACTTTTTAACATCCCACACCTGACAAAGTCACCATTCTCACCATATTTATCATTTTGTTTTAAACATAAAAGTCAACTAGTAAGTAACGCCCTCCAATCCCAACTTACTTTGATATCTACGATGTCTCCAACCTTGTACGCCTTCATGTAGGTTCCCAATGGAATGGTACCATGCTTTTTGAATGGTCGAGAGAACAAATCTCTCGTACCCCTACGGTAACCCTTAGGATTTGTCATTTTTGGATTACGACCTACAATAAACAAACAGACAAACATAAACTACTCCTCCAAATAATCACTCTCACTAATCAACATAACAATTATATCGTTATTAAACAACTCCGAATCCTTCTAAAATATCAGATTCGGTACATTTACAACACCACCATACCAGCAAACAAACACACGTGAACTTTATAATAAGACCTCTCTACTAAAAACCAACTAATGTTTTCCCCATAAGGAGGAAATAAAAATGTTCGAAACTTCAATCCCTCCTCTCAACCCTCTCCTCCAGCCACCGGGTTTCAAAAACAATTAGTTGGTTCTTACCTTAATTAATTAAAAAGAAGAAAAAGTGATGATGATGATCCCCTCCCCCTCTCTGCACGCTTTCCAAACAGCCGAATGAGAAAAGACTACCACCAGGCCAACAAGAAGAATATTTATATTACCTTTATCCTAATGCACACTTGACGTCTGCCTGCCTGCTCCACCGGCGACCAAAGAACACGAACGAACACACAACACAACACACATGAACCGGCCTATAACTCCACTTGACTCCCACTCCACTGCACACCAACCACCACCCTGTTTCCCCATTGAAGTTTCGCTGTGACCTGCCAGTCTATGACTTGTTCCACACCTATTTTTCTCGGGATGCCCTCGCTCCCACAAGGGTGCTCGTAATTGTGGTTGTTTTGGGTGGTGGTGCTGGTGGTTGGTGGTGAAGCGATCTCAAATGGCAACAATAGGAGCCAGGAAGGAGCCACCTCTCAATCCCACCCAAGGCGAATGGACAGGTAACTATTATTGGTTATCTCTCTATCCACCTCCATCCACCTGACTGACAGTTTCGTGCTCGCGATGTCAGTGTTGGATTTTACTATAATTTTGCACACTGGTTAAAATATACTGCAGGCTAAAACCATTCCATGGTCTGCACCATTCCATGGTCACTGCAGTTAGTCACCATTCCATGGTCTCACCCTACCATATACTAATTTTGCATAAAAATTTTATGGCCCGGTCGTGTAGAGCTAAGAAAGTTATGGGATTTTGCAATTTAAAGTATATTGAAATTCCTAACCATTTTTGCATTAGAGCGTTTAATTTAGTGACACTCTGAATTAAATAGGATGCGATTTCTTGGAAATGGTTGCGAATTTGCATCTGCTTAATGAATGAAATGAAAGGTACCTACCTACCTATACTACCTATTAGTACCTATGTACTTTAGGCATGTTCGTTTTCATTCGCTTCCTTGACAAGTGACAAGTTAGCATTTTCCCCTGGACACTCGCAATGCAATCGTTACTTTACTTCTGGCCATACTTGTCTGATTGATGAAATGCGAAATGATATGCTGTACTGAATAATGCTGATATTGCTTATATATGAATTTGGTTGGAATGTACGTGATATACGTAAAATTGTGATGAATGGCAAGGAATCATTGTTTTATTGTCTTTCATGTATTCACGGTTCACAATTTAAGTACAACGTAACTACTGGACTCACTGGGGGAATAATGCAGCATAAAAGTGTATAGGTAATATCGCTTTAGTAATGGATAAAATAGGTAATAGGTACCTATTATGGATGGTACATTCTGAATTTGACCTTGAGCAACAGTATACTTTCTAGTTAATGCCGATTGTTAACTTCATACTAGGCCTATTAAGGTACATATTTCATAACTCCAGCAAACGATACCAATGAACAATACAAAGATTTCAGTCATACTCATTGTCAGTTAGTAGTCGACAGTCGTTGAAGAGCGAGCATCACGATTGCAGCAAACTGTATTTATTGAATGTTGTAGAATTTTACAAATAGGGGCATTTTTAACAATTTTTTCTCATTATGAGTAGTAGTAACTACGGTTTAGTTGAAGGCCCTTGGGGTAGATTTACGTTTCGTAAAATTCAACCGCAAAGACTGGGACAAAGTCATTAAACATATTCTAGACTATTTTTGTCGAGATGAGCCCACAAGTCATTTGCTAGGTTTTACAGACGAATATGGTGAGGAATTCACAGCCCTTGTAAAAAGGCTTCTTTTGGATGATTTAAGTTTCTGGGTAGAGGACAATCAGTCTGGAGAGGTAAGGGTGTCTAAATTATCACGTTGATTATCAAGTTATATGTATTTTTGAAAAAAAAAGTTTGTGACTCCAAGTAAGCAAGGAAAGCATAAATAATTTCCTAGGTCGCTGCCGTTCGAGTAACCTTCCGTCATAGAAAAGATACAACATTTGATGGTTTGTCAATGAACAGTAAGACATTGAAAGAATTATACAGAGTGGTTGATGTTTGTCATCAACAATGTGATCTCTTTGAGCGTTACAATCTGGAGGAATACGCGGACTTCTTCGTGGCATCCTGTGCACCAAAATATCGACGAAATGGAATAACAACGGAGATGTACAAACGGTCCCTTGAATTCCTTGCTGCTGAAGGTTTCAAACTGGTCAAAAGCGTGTTTACCAGTCCTTATTCCAGAGGTCCAGCTCTAAACTTGGGATTTGGAGAAGTGGCCAGAGTCGATTACACTGAATTGAAGGACGATGTTGGGAACAGTGTATTTAATCCTAATGATTTAAATGATGAGCATTACGCAGTAATGCTGGTTAAAGAGTTGTGAAATTACAAATTACAAGTCTTTCAAACAAATAAGCAAGAAGCAAAAATGTAATAAATCTTAATTTTACCGTACGTTCCTTTTTATCATACACTTCATGAAATGAGACCCTAATAATATGGTGTTTAGAAGCTACGTTTTAAAATAAAACTCCATTTCGAATTTTTATGATAAATAGCAAAGTAACTGCCTGTTATTGCGTATTACTTTACTTGTATTTGATTGCACATGGCAACAGAGAGTAAAAGTTTTATTAGCCCAATTGCATGCCTATAGTTTTCTCCAATGAGTCAACTTTACAGGAATATTTTGCTTGTACTCGCCCACCTGACATAGCAGGTTTTGAAGAAAATTGTAGCTAGCCTGTCACAGGAACAATGCAACTTAACTTAATTAGTATCATACTCTCCGAGCATAATCCACTGCCTACGAAGAAGGTATATTGTGCAGTGTACAGCATTATGGTATGTTGTATTTAATCAATTTGTATGTAGTTCATGACGCCAGTGCAATACGTACTTGGTGTACAAAAAAAATATACACTATGCAGTATGCAGTTAGCCCTTAATTGAAAGAAAGAAAATTGTTAAATTCAAATCAACTCAACAGATAACGGAAGTTATGCAATAGGCAATGCAAGACAAATCTAACGAGTAATGAGTACGCGAAGGCATATAACGAACCTCACACATCGTCTGTGTCACACTTCACACACGAATATTCCGTGACTCAAGGTCAGCAAGTATATCTCATTTCACTTTTGTTGGGCGAGACATACTCAACCCCACATTAACATATTGTTTAGCCCTTTTATTAACCCATTCATTTATAAACACAATAACAAAATCCCACACGAAGACAACAGCCTTGCTTAAAATAATTGACTTGACTGGAAGTATTAAATTACTGGAAAAGAATAAGTAGACATAAAGTGATACCATTTGAACTGCCGGACCACAAGTGCGGCATCATCGTTAAAAATGAATCATTACTTGATTGTGCATGCAGTATTCACAGGTATCCTCGTCCTAACATGTCGCAAGGTTGAAAACGTTCAACTTGTGTCATAGTGTCATCTACCATCTACCTAACGATCTAACCATCTTTATCCCGTTGAAATGTTATACATAAAATCGGATGATCGGATGAATATGAAACTAGAAAATAAGCTAATGGATATTTTTTGATAGATCAAAAGATCTAAATTAAAGTTTCTTCAAGTCGTTAATATTAAATACTGTTTAAAAAACGAACATTGTGCACCGTGCAGTGCATCCCCTTCTTTTATTGCATTGCTTGCTTTATATGATATAACAAATTACTCATTTTAAAATATAGATTTATATTTAAGTATATCGCAAAATTGTACAGTCTATACGTGTGTATATAATGTTAAATCCACATACTCTATAACAATAATGAATAATTAAGTATGATATATAAAATATTCATTTAGCTTTGTCGTGTTGTCATATTTTGCATCGGAGAGAGCAGAACTTATTTATTTAGCGTACATTTCGTCATGGGCTGTTGATGAGTTGAGCACAAGCATTTCTGACCATGGTGGCCTTTTCAGTGGATTAAAGGATAAAAGTTCGGCTTCATCAGTCACTTCCGAATACCCCCATAATTTCATGGCCGCCTCACAACTACTTTGTATATCAGTGACTAGGGAAAAATTTCCAACAAAGTCGTTTCGCCAGTGAAATGGTGTCGTCTTTGAATCTCTGAAGGTGCTGGATACTCCTCCAGCATTTGCTACCGTGTGACTACTCAAGAATTTCTCCACCTGGGGATGATACTGAAGACGGAAAAACTTGAAAATCTTTTGCATTGCTTCATACGGAGTCAGTGACATGTCCTCATAGCGAATGGCACTGTTAAGTTAGCGAAAATATATGAATAAATCAACAAGTTTTGACAATTTATGATAAAGATTAAATTGTAAAACCTATCATTAGTTCTCACAGAAATCTGTCGGGATACTCCATTCGCAACTTCTCCGCGTAATTATAATCATCGATCATATCTGCACATAGCTTGCTTGGGTCATAGCAATCTGGATTTTCTGGACACCAGTCGCGGTGATTCCGTGACTGCATCGTACCCCTTGGGTCGCGCACCAAAAGCAAGAGCCGTATGTTAAATCTAAAAATCAAAACGTGTTGTTCAATGCTTCTTCGTTATTCAAAAATCTGCCAGATGAATTGACAAATATTTGTATGTACTTTTTATTATCCAAAAGTGTTTTGGCTAAACGAAGTCTCATACGAACTGTTTTTACACTCTGGAAGGGAAACAGCTTACACATTTCGGACAGGAATTTAGTATCCCAGCAAACATCATAGCTTTTCTCACAATACTGCCAAACCCGTGTATTATGGCTATATAGCCAGTGATGATGTTTCCCATATTCCATGTAGTCATTTAAACCTGTGTAGTTGCAATTCAAAAGTTGGTTAAGAACGCGAAGTCCCTCTTTTGCCAATTGTCCAGAACGAACCTAAAATAATAAGGAAATGTTTAATTCTACAAGCTCCTAACTAGGAGGTTTTTTTTATGGAAAGCTCGAAAATCGCGAGATTTTTCTTTGCCTGTTGAATTTCAAAGTGAAGTAACGGCTCGTAGTGGTAAAAGGTTCCTGGGTGGGAGTCTAAGGTTTCTCCAAGGAAAGTCGAGCCGGACCGCCAGGTTGTAAATATCACGTTGCGAATTGGTTGACCACCTTTCTCCATGATCAAGTCATTAAGTTTCCTAAAATTTGTGGATAGGATTTGCTAGATTTCATACTTCATGGAATTTGAATGAATGACAAAAAAGCAAGCAAGCAAGAATCATGTTTGTGTACACATTCTTACTCTTACACATTCTTTCCTGTCTGATATTTGTATCCTTTCATTTCCCGAGCAATGGCTTCTTTCTGTTGTTTCACTGACCACTTCCTGAATTCTTTTAAATAGTCGGGGGAAAACATAGCGTATACTTTCCTCGCCGTTTCCTAACGTCGCAAAATTAACGTCAAGGATGAGTCAGGTCAGTATCGACCCAATCAGTGTATAACATGCATAACAAAGACAAATATAATAATAGTAATACAAAGATGCTCAAATCTGTAACTTACGGAGAACATTTTTAGCCAATCCTTAGACGTCTGAGTTTCTTCCGCATCTTTAGTGATGGTTGTACTAGAAGTTGAGGATGACGAAGAGGAAGTAATTCTATCGAAAGTAACTCTTTGCACTTCTCCTGCGTTACCCCCATCCCCACCTATTCCCCGTGTATCCAGGTTATTATCAATTTCTATCTCGTTACTATCATCTCTATCCCTCCCAGTCTCCGTGAAGGAGTCAAGCTGGCCAGTCTTTTGGTTTTTGAAATCATTTGAAAGACTAGAGGCTTTAGGATTACCACTGCTACTACTACTACTACTGCTACTACTAGCCACTACTTGTACAATGCTCATCGACACTCCATTTTCTCGATCACTAACACCTCCACTTACACTAGAATCCCCCTGAGAGAGGAGTTGACTACTGAACAAGTATAAAATTAGGGATAGAATGATAAGTATTAATATATTATAAAAATATTGAGTTCTTCTTGGAGCTCGCATTTTTTCCTTTGTTTTGCTAAGATTAGAATATCCTTCATAGGGATCAGGTTTTCTTCCGGTTTCCTCAGAGAGCATAACGTAACCGTCAACGTCGATTAACTCCCAGTTCATTTGGATTATTCCTCTGAAATTTTAAGCAGAGAAAATGCGTGTCCAGAATTTGTACAAAATTACTCCAAATGTTTTCATACAATAGCAATCACTACACACACGACACAATTGTATTGAAAATAATAGGACCCATGTCAGCAAACTGTTTCACACATGATATTTCTTATTTAAAATGTTGATAAGAGCGGAAGTTGCCGAGAACAAGTCATTTTTGAATTTGAATGAACAACTGACAAGCATTTACATAAGTTATTACTCCATCATGAATACATTATGCTCAAAGAAAACAGGCTCTTGGCTTGGCTGTTGTTCACACTGTCCCACTGCCAAATGACATAGTAAATTTTGTACTCATACAAAACCTCCTGGTTGCTACTTCTATTTAAGGTGTACAAGATTATTGCATTTTTACAATTCAATCCATTTACAATATACTTTTTTTCCTGACTGCTTCGTCATGAACATGAAAGATCTCAGATGGCTCTACCAAACAGAGCCAATCGCAAGATGAACAGGAAGACTACTTTTTGTAAACTATACGAATACGACGCTACTTTATCCCACTCCCGTTGCATACTTGAAGAAATAGCACAAAAAGGAATCAATCCAAATCGATGTAATTATATGAATGTAGACATGCACAAATTCTCAAAAGGTTTTGCTATCAACAATCAACCAATCAGCCAGATGAATGCATGCATCAAGCCATGCAAGGATTTTCTACAGAAAAAAGAATCCACATGCCGTTCAATGGCAATGGACGACCATCAAATCGTAAAAACGAAAAAGTTTCAAGTGGTCGATCTGGTAAATACCAAATTNGAAAAAAGAATCCACATGCCGTTCAATGGCAATGGACGACCATCAAATCGTAAAAACGAAAAAGTTTCAAGTGGTCGATCTGGTAAATACCAAATTAAACTAACAAAATCTCAACGAAAATCTTACTACACACTATGGCTCAATTTACATCCACCCTTGCTAAACCTATCCTATCAAGTTCCTTTCTAAAGTAAGCAGTATACGTCGTAAGATTTTATATTATACTGCTATATGCGCGATACTCGCAATAATCCTTCAATATAATAATATATAAAAAAAATACTTGTTTTTTATTCACCTATTACAAGTTAATCCAATCCAAGTTGTTAAACGAAGAGCTTAGTACACATGTACCTCACAACAATGTACATGTATATCCCTATATATGTACATACTCTTCCGTACATACTCCTTCTTGCGAACATCTTCAAAAAGACAGGCAGAATATCAACAATGCAACAAGTGTCGAGGTATTCAACTCAACGCTCGGATGAGGATATTGCATATGCGTAGCAATGAAAATCGACTTGTAAATAAATATAGGAAAATCAAAAGTCAGTAGTTTGATTAGAAGCACAATGTGATACTATAGGTAACCTAATACGCCTATTGCCTAATAAGCAGAGTTAGGATTTGGTTTAAGATCGCGTTTAGTATGACTCAAATAGAAAATTCAATTCATTGTAGGAAGGGAGAAAATGAGAAGATGCAGGGAGGAACTATGATTGTGATATCAAAGTACAATGTATTTTTAACACACTAAAAGCTTCTTTGAAGATACAGACAACCCAATATATGTATCCTGCGAAGGCATATGCTGTTACTTTATACGAGAACTTAAAAATGTGTATATGCACAATCATAGCAAAAGGCAAGGCACGATACGGGTGAGTGAATTAAAACGGTGCCTTGGGCGGAATAACTTTTTTCATACTGTCAGTTCAGGAGAAACAAAGTTAAGTGCAGAAAGAGACAATAAACAATGGATTGTAAAGCAAGACATGTTCAATGTTCACAAACTATCATCAGAATGTAAGTTCATATATGTAGGAGTACGGAGAACTGCATCTGGGGATGTGGTTTTTGTATAGCTTGTTAACACATAAAAAGTGACGTTCCATAGACATGAATGTGCACAAAGCATTCGTGATTTTTAAAGATGAGTAGATGAGAATAAACAATTACTGTAAGCTTAATTGTACAATACCCAAATTTCAGACGATGCATCCAGGCAAAATATCATGCATGATGCATGCATAGTTTTTGTTCAGCAGAAAAACAAACGCTTGGTTTATTTTATTTTTTCTGCAGGAAAACTCAAGACACCGTCTATCTTAGGTACTCACTGATATTAAAAAGCATCTTAAAACGCGTGGAGCTGCCTGCCTGATTGTGAGTGAG
>JAANSN010002495.1:0-23746 GCA_036850665.1 Dicranocentrus wangi
AAAATTTCAAGACCAATGGAACATGGCTGCTAGCTGTGTTTCCTGGCGCCGATATAATCCTACTACAAGAAACCTGGTTATTTCCTTTTGAACAAAGCATAATTGAATCTAGTTTTCAAAACTACTTTTGTGTTACGGCTTCGGCAATGGAGCCGTCAAAAATGGGCCGAGGCAGACCTTTTGGGGGGACGGCTGTCCTGCTCCATAAAAAATATGAAAATGCAGTGGTTAGTGTAACTACAAATTTTCATCGCATTCTTACTGTCAAACTCAACACTAAGTATGGGAAATTACTTATTGCAAATGTATATTTTCCGTGTAATACGACTCAAAATGAATGTTTAATCCTAGACTGCTTGGGCAAACTCCAAAATATAATAACTGATCATGATGGCCCAGTTCTGGTTGTCGGTGACCTTAATATTTCCCCAATGCACAAGCTATTCAATGACGTAATAGGTATGTGTGATGAATGTGATCTTGAGATTCAAGATGTGAAATACTTACCACTAGATACCTTCACATTTATTAGTGAAGCCAATAATTCAAAATCCTGGCTGGATCACTGCATGTCAACGGGTGGTATTGTGACTAATGTCTCGGTGCCGTGTGATGTGAGTGCTAGTGATCATCTTCCACTGATGATTGAAATGCCTGATATTATCGAGTCTAACAGAGCCACCCACAAAGCGCACAAGCAGCAGTTGTCTGTGAGGTGGAATTGTGTCAGTGCAGCTCAGAAGTGCGCATATCAGCAGTGCTTACTGAATGCTCTGGCGCCTCTTGACATAAATATATGTACCCGTGTTCATTGTGACATGTCACAACATAAGGCCATAATTGATATAACGACTGAAAAGTTTCTTCGGGCAATCCAGATAAGCTCTGAAGTGCTTGCAGCTCCACAGTCATGCAAACCTAAATTCAAAAGAGTGCAAGGTTGGAATGACAATATAAAGTGCAAATATGTGGATTATCGCAAGTGTTATTTAATGTGGCTAAACAGTGGCAAGTCAGACCTCCATTATTTGCAACTCTGTCGTAAGCGACGTAGTTTTAAAACGGCACTAAAGAAGTGCCGGAAATACGAGAATAGGCGGATTAGCGATAAACTGGTCCAAGCATGTGCTGATAATGACTTCGGAAGCTTCTGGAGGAACGTTAAGGCATGTGAAGGGCGAGTTGAAGCTGACCTCCCAAGTTCTATGGATGGAGTCACTGGTGACAATAATATAACCAATCACTGGGCTCATAAATATGGTGCCCTGTTTGACTCAAATCACAAAGAGGTTGGGCTTCATAGAATACAAGACTACATTCGCAATGGTAGGAACAATGAGAACTACCGCAGTGTTAGTCATGTTGAAGTCGCTGACATTATTAAAAATCTAAAGAGACACAAAGCCAAGGGTTCGGACGGGCTCCAAAGTGAACACTTTCAAGCCGCTGGTGACGTCATCATACCATATGTTACTGCGTTAATTAACTCAATGGTAACGCATAGCTATATTCCAGACTCTATAATGCGTGTTGTCATCGTTCCCATTTTGAAGAAAAAAGGCCTGGATCCCACAACTTCCGCTAACTATCGACCGATAGCATTAGCAAGCACGTTTTCAAAAATAATTGAGTTAACAATACTCAAACGATATAGCAAATACCTACATACAACACCGAATCAATTTGGTTATAAGAAAGGGGTTGGAACCGAGTTGGCTGTTTATGCTGTGAAGCAGGTTGCTCATGACTACTTGCGAAGTGATACCGCTGTTTTCGCTTGCTATTTGGATGCCTCACAGGCATTTGATAAAGTGAATCACTTTACGCTGCTGGGCAAACTCTGCGATCGAGGTCTACCTGGCATATTAGTGGGTGTGCTTATGTATTGGTTCCGAACTCAAAGGTTCTCAGTGAGATGGGGTCAACTGACATCGGAATCATTCCCCGTTTTAAATTCTGTTCGTCAGGGCGGAATTCTATCTGCTTATTTTTTTGCAGTCTATATGGATAATTTAAGTATTCTTCTATCAAAGACAGGAATTGGGTGTCATTTAGGTGGGACGATATTCAATCATGTGTTCTACGCAGATGACATCTGCCTGTTGTGCACTTCTGTTGCGGGGATGAAAAAGTTATTAGAACTGTGCCAGTCATATGCCATGGAGCACGACCTTGCTTTCAACCCAAAGAAAACTGTTCTGCAGTGTTTTTGTGATTACTCGTACGATGATTCCCGTCCGCTTATTAGATTCTGCGAGGAAAGTGCTCCAATGGTGCGATACGGTGCGTTATCTCGGGTATGACATAAACTGTAGAAACAGGGATGTGGAGGAGATTCTCAAGAGAAGGCGTGAAATGTATACCAGAGCCAACATGCTGGCTAGCAAATTCGGGTTTTGCAGTAAATCTGTGAAACTCTATCTATTCCGTACATTTTTCTCGACCGTGTACTGTTGCAGTTTGTGGGTCCCAGCACATAAATCGTATTTGGAGAAAATTAAAACAACATACAATGACTGTTTCCGTACTTTAATGCGGATACCAAAGTGGAGCAGGAAAGGAAAAATTACAAGCATTTCAACCACATTGCGAGATAACCACGTGAAAGAGTTTGTAGCAGTCAGAAGAGCTGCCGCCTTCTCACTTTTGCGAAGACTGGCAGACTCCGATAATCAAATTCTAAGCTCAATAGTAAATTCAAATGTATTTCTACAGTCATCAATTTCAAAAACTTGGAAGTCGTTATTATTCAATATATAATTAATTACACAAGCATTATATAACTATTAGTTATCATTGCCTTCTACCTTTCTATTTTTAATTACTTACAATTAGTTTAGTGTATGGATTTCTGACGTTTTGTAATGAATTCGAATATGAGATCTGCAATAAAGAATAATAAGAATAATAATAAGAAACTTTCAGATGAAAACAGGCGATTTTCGGAGAACAAGTTTGGAATAGCTTCCCGCATGCGATTTTACATGGCCAATGCAACGCTGACGCCACCCTTCATAGCAATTTCTGTGTGGGTGCTACTTTTGGTAGCACCCTGCTTTCCAGGAAACCCGGGTTACGCCTTTATTCCGGAATGCAATAATCAAACATCTGATAGCTCATCAGTTCCTTTTTTGAAACTACTTTTGGCAACGTTCTCCACCGGAGTCATCCTTTTCTCCTTCACAGACTGTGTGACAGAAATACTCATCTACGCCACGCTGCACTGCTTCTGTCTTCTCAACTATCTTATTCTTCTGAAAGCGTATGTTGTATATCTTAATTGTGATTGTGTCGCGTTAATTGTGTTGAAAACTTTATTTTACGTTTTTTGCAAATTGGCCTAGTAAACTGCACGATGGACTAGACATCATACGCGCTCACAAGATGTTCCGGGAAATCCAGACAATGACCCAGATTTATAATGGCATTCATCGTGGGACACTTGCTCTGGTGACAACAGGAATGGTTTCAGTTGTACTTATTAAGGCGCTATACAGCGTCATTGGATTACACTCGGAACTCCCCTCTATTCAGCTTTGGATGTGTGTTTGCCTCGGTATAAATTGCTTCATATTAATTTTGGACCCTGATACTCAAGTCAAAGCGGACTTTTTTGTTGCTGCGGGAAGTGTCTTGAGTTTTGGGAGGAAACCAGGAATTTATAAGGGAGGACAGTTAAGTAAGAGGCTATTGAAATCGTGGCCACTACTCAGGATTTACATGGGCTCAGTTAATTATTTCGATAAACTGACCCCAATTTCGATACTCAACTTTTGCGTTAATCAAACCGTAAGCTTGCTATTGATGCAGTAAGAATTAAAATAACACAAAGTGGCTAAAGTAAGAGTTCGGATTTTCATCATAATCTGTAAAATAACAAAACACATTCCTCCTATCTATTGATCCGTTGTTCGTACCGGTGCCCACCCGTTATAAAAATCGAATGAATACATCCTAGTAAGAATTACACGTTGAAAGAACAACTACTACACAATATCAATCTCTGACTGACTTAGGTATGTGAAATGAGTGTCGTATTTAATTATGTATCAAAACAGACACCGGTACCCATACAATGCGGCGCTGTTGGACAGCGACAATCATTTCATTATAGAGGAAATGTTGGTTTTTATATTTTATTTATTCATACATGGGTTTTGCGTATATTTTCGAATGGTAAGTACAAGGGAATGTCTCGTCGCCAAAACGTATGAATTTTGTAAGACCTTTCTTTGACTATCATCGCCGCATGATGGAGAAATCGTAGAGGTAGATATACATATTTTTGCTGCTTTATTCGTTTTTTCTGTCAAAAACACCCTTGCTTGTCAATAAACTTTTAGCAACTGAAAAATAAGGATAATGTAGGAATGTAAACAATAGTAAATATCACACTCCCCACCCCTCTCGACCACTTCAACCCAAACAAAGCTCACTCCTTACTGGAATTCTACGAGACCAGTCTAAAAACTGTTGATTGAGGAACTATTGTCGGAAATATGTTGCTGGCAAACAATCTATTACCCTGCGTGCTGCTACACTTTAGAGTGTGCGGCACGTTAACAACAATGCTTCATCAAAGTGACAAGTCGGGAAATGGAATAACCGTGAAGGAGTCAAAAGTGGTTCGTTGTTTCCGAAGGCGTATTCTATTCAGCGCAATCCTCATGACGTTTACGTGGATCCAATTCTTTTTTGCCTGGAAGCATATTTCTCGTCCTGTTCTAATACATAGTTTGGGCTACTGCACTGGACCTACAGTACATCTCTTCATTCTGGAGGAACACTTCCAACATAGATTCGACCTGGCTAGATTATTCAACGAATTTCTCAAGTTTGAAAAAGCCTATAATGGTAAATTTAAATGAATCATCATGATGGCAGAAAATACATGATTTATGTAGATTCGCAAATCTAAAAGTAGAAATGATTTGGGCCTTATTATATCACGTTGATTTCAGACAAAAATTGGACATTCTCAAAAGGGAAATTTGGAACTGCTGCGCGGATGCGATTTTACATTGTCAATATAACTTTAACTCTGCCAGCAATCACAGTTGCGGTATGGCTGCTGTTCATTGTGGCGCCCTGCTTCCCTGGAAATATAGGTTATACATTACTTCCGGAATGTGGCCAAGGGGCTCGTGGCGGCGATTATTCACCGGTTTTGAGGGTGCTCTTGTCAACTTTTATTTCTTGGGTCACCTTATTCACAATGGCTGCCTGTGTGACAGAGATCATCATCTATTCCCCTCTGCACTGTTTCTGCCTCCTTAACTATTTGATGCTCTTTACACGGTGGTTTTAAATATAATAATACCTACATATATTTAGACATGTACATGTACTTAATACTCATATGATATTATAGCTCCAATAACCTTAAGCTTATTTCAATTTCAACTTTGTTTAGAAAATTAAAAAATGGACAAGATGTTGGGAAACTGAACCAAATGTTTCGGGAAATCCAGATTCTGACAGGGATTTATAATTATATTCACCGAAGAATTTTAACCGTCGCGATCACCGGGCTGCTTTCCTTTGTTCTCATCAACACCCTCTACATTCTCATTGGTCTACACTCCGACATTCCTACGATTGAGCTAGGCACGGCGTTTTGTTTAGCCATGAATGTTTGCGTACTTATATTAGACTCTGATGTCCAGGTAAAAGCCAATTTCTTTGAAACGTCGAAGAATCTTTCGGAACTCGTGAAGAAGGCAGGAGCGGGACAGGGAAAAAAACTGTTGAAGAAACGACTTTTCAAATCGTGGCCAATCCTAAAGATTTATCTAGGTTCAGTTAATTACTTTGATGGACTAACCCCAATCACCATACTTGACTTTTGCGTCACCCAAACTGTTAGCTTATTGCTGATGAAATGAGGAAAGGAATGAAAGGATATGGGTCGGCAGTTATTTATCAGTATTTGTACCATGAATGTTCACCCGTCTAATCAATACATTTATTTATTTATTTAGAGGTGTGTGTGAATGATATTTTTAGCTGTCGTCATCCGACACTGCTTCCGTGATAGGATGATAAGGTGGTCCCTCAGAACCACTGTTGTTTGTAGTTGTCGTCAGTTGCAAAGGAAGGGTTTGCCGCTCCTGGTTGTCATACATTTGGTTCATTGTTAGAGAATACGCGATGTCTTGCAATTGACGTAGGCTGCATTCTTCCTTGTACTGAGAGGTCAATGCTTCAAAAATTGACTTGTACGTGTCATCTGCTATTTTCTCAGCTAGCGACCCTGGGGAAAAGTTAGGAAAGGAGTTCCCAAATCCATAATAAATCACTTCCGGATTGGGAAGCCCTTGAGCGTTTGATGTTAAAATCTATTTGGGAAATAAATTATTATATAAGTTTAATGCTTGCATTAAGTTTGGCTTGGCATAAGACAAGACAAATGAAAAGTAAATATAAATCAGTTCACGAATGCAATTTTGTTAATCTGTGTAATCCAATACCATTTCAGATGTGACGCATTTTGATGGATTATTAGGAGTAGTACATAAAGTTTGATTGATTGTGCCTTCCACAACTTCCATCACAGTGTTTGGAGGTTTTGAACCTGTGGTGGTTTAATTTTACAATATAAATATAAATTTTGATTTTTTCGTGCCTCTAAATGTAAGGATTTTTGTTTTATATGTAATAGTAAATATCAATCAGTGTACATGAATCGAAAGGGCACTCACCAGTTTTTCGACTCTTAGTGGAATAGTCCACTGCATGAGTTTCACAAACACTTGTTTTGTTTTGGGAGACATATTCTCCTTCATGGAAATTTGTTAGTCACAGACGATCCCAATCGGAAACGGATAAGGGAAGCTTTGCCAACAATGTCGACTTCGACTTCAGCGTCATTCCGAATGTATTCACCGTTGACAGCTACATCAAGTTGAATCCAACGCTGTGGATTGCTACTTTCGAATGACGCTGTTCTAGAAGATACCTCGTCCACTGGAAATGAACTGATTTGATCAGGGTGTAGCGAGCCATCACTTGAAACCGAAGTGGTACGTGGGTGATCAAAATTTTGCAGGGAGGCTGCTGCATTGGCCAGAATGTATAGGGCTTCAAACTCTTGATGGTGTGGCATGATGGGTGGGTAACATACTGGTTACCGCTTTTTCCGCTGATGACTGAAACATGCTTGACATCTTAAGACATCTTGGTACTACGGTAAATGAATACGAAAGAACTGCAATTCCTGATTGTTCGTATACTAAGAATTTGTCTTAAGGTTGTTTCGTTAAGTAGAACAGCTAATATCTACTACAGCGGTCGTGGTTTTATTGGTTCCATGAAAATTTTCATATTCCCAAGAATAATGCCTTCTCCCATAATGTCTTATATGCATGCATTTCATTTTTATGTCAATTCAGCTATTATTATTGCATAGTAATAATTTGTACACATGTAATCATTAATGCATATGTAATTTTATTTTAATAGATCCACATAAAACTATATCTTGTAATTTTTGCAGTCATGAAATACAGAACTAAGACTACATACTAGCATGCTAGTTTTATTTCTGTAGATGATCTGCTACGTACGTATGTGCGAATTTGTCGGGATGAGCAAACCCGAATCATTTATGTGACTTAATTTAAGTCGAATTGCCAATTCCAAAACAGAAAGTAACTCATGACAGTCATGTCAGACGTGAGATCAAAAACTAACCATGACCAGGGTGTATGGCTGCTCAAGTCGATGCTTGTTGTCCATTACGCAGACGCATAAGGGTGGCAGATGGCTCGTGAACAACCTCAAGTTGTGAAGCTGATTCTGTTCAAGAAGTCAACGAGGTTTTATTTTGCACATGTACATCAATTTGTTTACCATGCATAATATTTCAACATCATTGATGTCTGGAATGACTTTGAGCACTCCATGTCTCAGGCAAACACTAGCTACTCACTATCAGCGCAAATATTAGCAGAAAAAACTCTGGTTGAACAGCACTCGCTCTTCTTATCCTCTTATGCCTACGATACGTCCAAAACCATGAGGTTTGACAGATTTATGTGAAGTTAAAAAATAAACGTATGTAATCTGAAGATACATAAAATACATTATACACTAGAATATATAAGTAAGTAAGCCTACCTCTTTCGCGAAACCATATTATGCTGGACGTTTCATGCATGGCTAAATATAACTTCGCTTGCTTCGGCTGCTTGCCTCGTCAATATGTTTGACTTGACTTGCTTTAAACATACTTACCTAATCTTTCAAAAAACATTGAATTTCCGAGAAGCCAGCATTGCATTGGTATAGTATGACTCACACAAAGTCACGTTCGCAAACTCAACCGCATGTAAATACATGGAATATACCTACCTACACTTCTCGTTTGGTTGGTGAAATGCATTACGTAAATTCAAAATCCAATAATATCACACTGTCAGTATAGAGTTGGACCTGGCCGTGACGGTGAAACCTTCTCCGGTCAAATCAGCAAAATGTCAAAATTGCAGGAACTCATAGATGCATATTCTGTTTGCATAAATCAAAATCGGACTGTAGTGTCCCAACTGCGAACCCAAATCCGGAAAATTGAGGCATTCAAGGAGAAATGTGCGGTTGCAAAAACAGTCGGAACAGTGGCCAACGTGGCTGGGGGAATCAGCCTCTTAGCAGCTCCGTTTACAGGAGGACTGTCGTTACTTGTAACCGGCGCAATTGCAACAGGAGCGGGACTAACAACGAATTTAATCACGGATTATATAAACAGCAGTGAAACGAAAGACTTTATTAAGGGAATCGAGAAATTTAATGAGAGTCGCAAGGGAAATTTAGAAAGGTTGGCCAAACTTCAGGCTGAGTTCCAGCAAAATGTGCAAACCTTCAAGGGCAGCGGTTTGAGTGAAGAGCACGCTCAAACAAAAGCAATTATGACCTTTGCAGCCAGCAAGACCAAAGTCAATCCAGTAAGAAGACGGGGTGGGGTCATACGGAGAAATATAGCTGAAAATGTTGTTGGTGCAGCGCTAGCTAGCGCTCTTGGAATTTCATTTTTCAAGACTGCAAACGCTGCCGGCGTTGGTGAGATGATGCAGGCGTTACACGCCCTAGATCAAGCCCGCAGAGCTGCCGAGTTAGCCCAAGCCCTGAAGACTGCGGAGTTGTTAGCCAACGCGGCGAAGGCTGCAAATGCTTTAAAAGTAGCCGAAGTGGGTGTAACTGTGGGGGAGGTGGCTGGAACTGTCACCAAGGTCGCAGTACAGGCTGGTGCTGCCGTGGGAAAAACTGCAGGTTCGGCCACTGCAACAGCTGCGGAGACGGGGGCCAATGTGGCTACGAAAGCGGGAGGTGCTGCTCTCCGGACTGTGGGAACTGTAATGACAGTTGGATTCATTGCAATTGATGTTGCTCTGTTGATTCGAGAGTGGACCAGCACTAACGCTGCGGCTACTTATGCAACTAAGGTTATCACGCTACTGCGGGAAGAGGAGGAAGCATTTTTAGCTGCCATGAGGCATCTCCTTGCACTCCAGGAATCGCTATCAGATGCCGGTAACTTTGACAAGCGTCACAGTTAGCTACCTATTATCAATTGCTCAGTTTCTCTATTGTGGTTTCAGGTGTTCAAGTGGAGGTAGAGGTGGATACTGATGTACGAGTTGCTACACAGACAGCCACTGCTACTGCCACAACGACTGAGGAAGCTTTAGAGTCGTCGTCCTCTGAGGAGGAATGCACGTGCCGGTACCAGACGCTGTCCGTGTACTACCTCAACATACAAAGCATGCGCCTTACACCAAACAACCAAAGCAAAAGGGAGTTGATTTCACAATATATTGCTACGCAAAGACCTAACATTATTGTCTTTGTCGAAACGTGGCTCACACCCGCGGACTCTACGGAGAACATCAAGGCTGCTTGGAATCTGGGAGAATACCTGGTTTTCCGGTATGATCGGGGTGTGCTCGGAAATGATGTGGAACGAGAACGGGAACGCGGCGGTGGCACCCTGGTAGCATGGAATTTTGTCCGAGCTCGTGATCAAAATTTATTTTTCACCGAGGAAGACATGGAATTACCAGATTCTGTGAGTAGGGATACGCTCCGCTTCTTCTGCATTAGTAAATATTTCCGGTGTCAAGAAGATTCCTGTGAGAAGGTGGACGCTCGACAAATGTGGCGCGACAGATCCACAAAATGCTACACCTTGTGTACCGTTTATCGACGGGGGGATCCTTTCCGGGAAAGTGCTACTCAGCGTAGGGAAAATCGACGGGACTTTAACGAGGCCAATACCGAGTGGCTTGGGATACTTCAGGATTTCTTCGGTGGCGACCTATTTAATAGTTCGAGAGCAGCAGGCGTGCTAATTGGTGATTTTAACTGGAATGAGAGGGAATGGGTTCAGCAAGTTGAGGAGATGCAAATGTCTACATGGACAAGAATTCCAATAAGCGGACCAACATACACCTCTGGTCCCATCTCTACATGTCCGGATGGGGTAGATCGATACATTTCAAATTGCAAAACATGAGCTATGCTATGCTTTAAATTTTCTTTTGTGTTTTGTATATTATTATGTTGTTAATGTATTTCGGTTTCAGGTGATTGCATTTCCTCGAGAATTTGTTTGGCCCCAACCTATTCCAACTGTTTCATGTGGGACGCCTCACTCCGCTCTAGCGTTCACGCTAAGATTGGGAAAAGATTACAATGAGGACGATCCTTGTGAAAAATGCTTCCTGTAAAGTTCAAGTTATTGGAGAGAACACAACATTATGACGGGGAAACACGAATTTTTTCAAAGCTTCTGATAAGAATAGCTATATAGCTCTAGCTCTGCTACGATAAACTAATAAACAGCATACCTATATATATATACTGGATCTTGGCAATTTGCAATAGTTGGATTAATTGTAAGATACAATTTTACAATAAAATAGTCAACTGCTTTTTCCAACGCTGTTAAAAACTGCAAAATACATAATTTGCAAATAAAAAAAGGAAAATTCTTCCGTTCCATGTTGAATTGGTTTGGGGGAAAAACTTTTTGGAGTTTGTAGTGATTCCCACAAGGGACATGGACATATGGCCATATAATGCATCATGAACGAGCGAGAAATTATATAATGTGAGTTCGTTTCGATGTTAATCTACTATCCACCAATTACATTGACAGGTGGGGTGGGATATGGTTCATGGTTCGTGTTTGAGTTTGCGTTTTGCTTGCAGAAAGAAAATTTATTACTGAAGTCGAAAGAGTAAAGGTTAAATTTACATATATGTTTATGTCGGAATTTCGGAATTCATTTTTCGGTTAGTATTTGGCAGGAAGCACATTTTCCTTATAGCCGCCTCCGACATTTCCACCTGGATAGTATCTATAATAATATAAATTATCATAATTAATAATAATAACTAATAATTAATTAATTAATTAATTAAATTGAATAATACCTTCCAGCAAAATACCAATTCCCGTCTCCGCAATTTGGATTATAGGCGAATCCGTACCCAACATATTGGCTGTTCTTCCAAACTGTTTGGGTGAAATGCCCAACCGCAGGTTTACCAGCTCCACCACATTTTACCTCGTCGCAACTTTTAGGGAATGGGTAGTCCTTGACTTCTTGGTACCACATTTTGACTGAATTGTATGGAATAAAGGACGTGTCATTTCCACCTCCGGAAGCAATCGATTCTCCAGTGTATTCCCCATTGTAGCGACGAATGGGTTGATCTCCCTTGCTGTGGTACATGTTACAATCCTTTGCCATCTGGTCAGCCCAGTTTTGAGCGGCATCGTCCAATGCCTTGAGGCGTTTAAAGGGTTCCACACCGTGTCGGACTCGGAACTCATTGTCCTTATCAAGAGCCATCATGCGCCAGTGTTTGATGATATGGGTACGCTCATTTTTCTGCAAAAATAAAAATTAAATATAAAATTATCTTGACCAAGCAGCATATTATTATTATTTCATGCTCGAAAGCGCTTCGCAACAACTTTCCAGAGAACTTACAACAGCGTCCATAGCCTTTTCTCCGTGTCTCTTGCGGAGTGTGCTCATGAGACAGTAAGCGAATCCCTTGAAGACAAAATCACTCGTGGAATTGGGGTCGTTCAGAACATCGCTCTCGTCTGAGCTCGGTTTCATGTTTTTGTCATCTAGATACTTGTTGCAAGTTTGGCCGTATTCATTTGGAATTTCGGTCATCGGAAACTGCTTGGTCCATGGGCCAAAATATCTTTGCGCTCTCTTCTCGTCGTCCTTCATAGCATTCTTTTGGTATTGGGCTTGACCTCCACATTGAATATCGTCTTTTCGTTCTCCATCCGGAAAGCTTTTGTAATATTCGTACCAGCACACGGCATCGTACGCGGAGACACTCAGAGACCTGCCACATTTAAGAATTATATTTTGATATTTTTATGGAAATTTTGTAAATAATTTCAAGAGTTAAATGACGACTTACATGCCGTAGTTAGTCCACCAGTTGAGTTCAGCGCGGGTTGAAGGTGCCACTGCTGCCATGCAGATTAGCATGGTGAATAGGGCTAGTCGAGCCATTTTTGGAAACGGGTTTTCCGGAACGATTTAGTTGTCTTCCAGGTCCAGGAGTTATCAGCTTGAATGGTACAGGCTCCTGGATAAGCTCGCCTTTTATATGAAATTTAACCTGACTGGTGGCAGTTATAACAAGTATACGACGGTATGCAAACACGCGTTTCATTTCATCAAGATTCTTATCCAGGTGAGTAAGTAGCTGTGAAATTAAAATCAAAAGCAGTTCCAACCAGTTGAGGCATTATCGTGGCTGACACGTCTTGTCTTCTATTTCCTAATTTTGTTAATTTTTCTTCCTGGTTGTTGCTGATTTTGTGCAGAGTATTGAAAATTTGCAGAATGGAACGTCTACGATTTTCCAATGAATTCAAGTACTATATGGCCTGCTAGTCTTAGGTAGAAATCTTTTTGTTTTATAAAACACTACCCGTGTTAATCAAATAGGTAGTTACATCAAATTGTTATGAAGAAATGGGTGTTACGTAACTCTGTATCCTGTAAATCACACTTGAGATTGCGATTTAGTGACCTGTAGCATGTAGCGCATACTTAATTTGATGCGTATCAGTATCAGTGCAGTGATCAGAGATCTAATGCATTTTGTTAGGCTTCTGTGTGGGCGTTCATCTCAGCTCATTAAGCGAGGAAAAGAAGGGGCACATTAATGATGGTGTTTTCTGATGTTTGTAATTGTAATTGTAAGTATACATATATGTGCAATCGGTTGATCTGACGTCATGATTTCCTCTTTTTCTACTAAGCTGAACTTGTTTTAAGTATCTCCATACACCTACTTCAAGTATATGTTATTGTAAGTCTAAAAAATTAGCTCACGTGTTGTTTTCTTTTGAATTACAATTCGTTAGAGATATTGTAGCTATTTATACTTAATTCACTAACAGTTGGAGTTGGAAATAGGAGTTGCGTTGATATAATATGATGCTACTCAACTACTCAACTCTGCGCTCTACCCATCAACCCAACACATTGAACCCCTGTCGTGCATGTAAATTTGCGCTTTGCTATACAAGGCAGTAGTAGTGACTGGATTCACTGGATGTTAAAACGAGCTAAAAATACATTTCTTCTCATACAATATTCAATCATTTACATACATTCACACATTAAACCACCTATTCTTACATAAAAATATTGGAATTATTTTCTAACGCTAGAATTATCTTAAACAAACGCAAACGTAAGTTAGTAAGCACGACCCATAGTGTAAAGCGCTTTATTTTAGCAAGTCTGTAGTATAAACGAAGTATAAACCTGGAATACGTACTTGCTCAAAACATTTTACATGATTTCAAAGCATGCACTGCCACGTACCGAAATCATTAGCTCAATTCTTTAAGCTATCTCAGATACATGTGCAAGTGAACCAGATGACCCCAACCCGACTCGACCATGGTTATGCAATTTCTGGAACAATTGATTAACACGTAGCGTAGGCTTGAAAACGTAGGTAGTGGTGGTTTACTACAGTACTGCCGTGCACTGCGTGGCAGCGACTATAGACCTTGGACTCGATGTTGAAACCGGAAGGTAAGCTTTATTCTCATGCTCATGATTGATAATCCTTCATTTATACTTAATCTACTACCTACCTACATAAATGCTACCTTCTGGAACTTAAAAATTTCAGAATTAGCACCCAAAAACAGAATTTCTTTGAGTTATTATTTGCACTTGTGAGCTTTAAAATTTTTATGGTCTTCATAGGACTGTCATGCGCATGCGCCAGCAATTACTAATCACTCTATCTCAGGTGTGAGATCAACTACGAATACTACGATATCATTATGTAATTCGTGTAGAAAGGGAACATCCATGAAATAGGGTAACGCAAAACCGTTATTAAGAAAGTCGTTAACGAGGTTAAAATTAAGAGACATCAATATTTTACTGGGAAAGAGTTGCAATGGGCATAATTCGTACCTTTTTTGTCAAGTAACAATCATAATTACTCTTTACTAGCTATATGCTAGTCTGCTTTTACAAATGTAACACAATATCTTCCTGTTATGACGAACGGTGACTTTTTACCATAACCCATTCCAAGAAATTTCTGAGGATTTGTACGCACACCAAGAAACCACCAGACTTTTAGTAATAATCTGTTCAAATAAACTTAATAAACATTGGATGGTAGTATTGATTGCAAGAATAAGGTAACATAATGTAACATCAGTATGACGTTTTGTAACACGACAACATTTTTGCTTGCACTGTGACATATTTTATACGAAAGTGAGAAAAATAGATATGTCAAACAAACCAGTGCAGTGCAGTGCAATTTCATGATTAGAAGCATTTAAAAATATAAATGTTAGCAATATTGGCAAAATATATAAGGCATTTGTATATTCACTCACAGTTAGATCAATTTCAAGCAAGACTTTTATAAATAATTTGCTCCTTGCATCCTCATCCCCATCCCCATCATACGCATACGCCAAAAATAAACATTTGACACAAAAAAAGGCAACTAAAGATAATGTACCTACGTTTCTCCGAATCGTGTAATCAACCTACTATCTCTGACAAGAGTATGCCGAAAAAAGTGCATACCGTATGTGGCGTAAGTAACGGTCATTCGTCTGAAAACGTGCTGAAGAAGGGAAGGAACATGAAAAGTGAATCTTATAGAGGCGATGTACTGTTAGCATGTATTCTGCAACAACTATAACCAGTTTTCAAAATGTTGCTCAACAATGGTGAAGGTTTGACTTACGCCGAAATCCATTTATACCTTCTACTTAGTAAAACGCTCCACTGCAAATAGGTAATTATCATTTCAGTTTCCCTATGTAAAAAACCAAGCGCACAAGCCATGCTTGCGTACAGTTCAGGTTTGAAAGTTTCACATGTAGCTCGTGCGGATGTTTAGGAAGCTAGTCATTCACAATGTATTTGAACGAGGTAAATTGATTTTAATGATTGATTTGATTATTGGAGGCTTTGATTTCATATTTTTCCCCAATTTCCTTAACAGAATTCGTATCCGAAGAGCGTTTTCTTCATCATCACAAATGTAAGGTTTATAAAATGTTCAGAATTAAAGGATCCAATACACACATGATATGAGTTTTAAACTTCTTTAATTACTTCAACAGGAATTTTGTGAGAGATTCTCCTACTATGGAATGAAAGGTTAGTCCATTTAAGACAACTTGACAAGCACAACATATGAGGGGTGACATAAACTGCATTTAAAAATGACATGTTATGCTGGTTCTAGCTGTGCTTGCCCTTTACCTGCGAAATGCATTGGGCTACGGGGAGAGCGCATCAACAGAAATCTACCATGCTTTCAGTTTTCTTTGCTATTTTACCCCTTTACTCGGGGCCTTTCTTGCTGATTCACTACTGGGAAAATTCCGGTAAATTATAGCAAGACCTGAGTCATGTCTTATTTTGATTAGGTACATATTTAGTTTGGCGATATGATTCTTAAATTTTCCAGAACGATTTTGTACTTGTCAATGGTCTACGCAGCTGGAAACGTCATATTATCACTTGCTGCCACTCCACCACTTCACCTTCCAGCAAGGTATGCGGTTACGTGTGGCTGTCATTGTCATGTGTTTTAGTTGTAAATTTTGAAGTTGGCCTATGCTTACCTTCAACTTTTATTTTTTCAGTACGTTCAGTATGATTGGCTTACTTTTAATAGCACTTGGAACTGGAGGGATTAAACCGTAAGGGTGATAATTATTGCTTTAAGTGTGCTGCTTAAACGTTTAGAAAATTTTGTGTTCATTTTACTTTGAAATTCAGGTGTGTATCAGCTTTTGGTGGAGATCAGTTTAATCTCCCACAGCAAGCGCAGCAGCTCTCCGTGTATTTTTCAGTCTTCTACTTCTCCATCAACGCAGGTTAGACTGATAAACTCTGCAAACAAACGTTCAAATCAAATCGGATATAGCCTAACTAATCACTAATTCACCAAGAAGTTAATAATTTTTACAGACATTACTTATTGACTATTTCAGGGTCCTTAATGTCCACCGTAATAACACCGTATTTTAGAAAGGACGTTGAATGTTTTGGCTCTGATAGTTGTTATCCACTGGCCTTCGGCGTACCAGCTCTCCTCATGGTTGTGGCTTTAATTGTTTTTGTGGTCGGGAAACCGTGGTACAAGTGTAGAGAACCGGAGGGTAATATCACTGTCGAAGTTGGCAAATGCATAAATGTAAGTAAATTACAAGATCTAGAGTGAAAATGTGTATTTCTCAGGTATTATTACATTTCCAACAAATGTTCATTTATTTAGCATGCTCTTCGAGAGAAATCCAAGTCGCATCTGGTAAAGGATCACTGGCTGGACTACGCCGGGAGTAAATACGACTCAGATCTTATTGAGAGCACGAAAAGGCTCTTGAAAATTTTGGTATTGTACCTCCCCCTCCCCTTCTTTTGGGCATTGTTTGACCAACAAGGAAGTACATGGACTTTTCAGGCTAGCAGGATGAACGGAGACTTTGGACTTATTAGTGTTAAGCCAGATCAAATTTCGGTTATAAATCCATTCCTAATTTTGCTATTCATTCCGACCTTCTCACAACTTGTGTATCCATCGTTGGGCAAAGTGGGCTTGTTGAGGAAACCCCTTCAAAGGCTTACCGTTGGGGGAGTGCTTGCCGGAGTGGCATTCATCATTTCAGGACTATTAGAAATTCAACTAAAGGTAATAATAAAGGATTGGAGCTGAAGGTTGTGTATTTTAATTACAATAAAGCTTAAGTGTAATTTAATCATAATTGTTTTCCATTTAGCCAACATATGCTGTTAAATTGGCTTCGAATCAGTCCCATCTCAATTTCATAAATGGACTTGACTGTCCAGTCGAAATGCAACTTGGGAGCGAACGGATCACACTGGACGTGCTCGAACAACGTATTTTCAAACAAATTGCTTCTGGGGAGTACACTGCCAAGCTTGCGGGCCTTGGAGATTCCTGCAGGCACTACAATAACCTTGAATACAAACTGAAGGCTCGAGATCAAGAAGTAAAAATATGATAAACTCATCGGTTTCATTAATTTTGAGAATGAGCCTATTTAAGAAAAAATCTGTTGATCTCGGCAGGCGAGGTCTTTCCTAATATCTGGAGATGGATTTTCTTTCTCCGTTCGAGAAACTGATTACCCGGATACTTTGGAAAAGGATAATGAAGGAGATTCGCGTTTAAAGTATGCATTTGACATTGCATTTTTCTCTCCTAGAAAGTTTATGATAAAAAGGGTATATAATTCCGTCTTTTCCTTTGTCATCAGAGTGGTATTCGTTGGCTTCCAAGATGAGTCAAAGGGAAACACTACAATCCAGTTTAAACGCGGTTCAGTTCACCAGAAATTGTTTGAGTTACCAGAGAAGGAAGTGGAGGAGAACGGGATGAAACGTAAACCCATTCAGCGAGCAGGCATCCCGGTTGCCGAATTCGACTCCAAAACATACAAACTACTGCCCTTCGAGTAAGTCACTATTATTAAAACAAAAGCTATATTGCACGTTATGAAATTTGAACGACACGTGAGACATTCCTCCAGGCAAATAATGGAGATGACGACGGACCCGGAGGAGATAAACGGTGTGAGCAGAGAAACGTTTACAGTAGGAAGAATCACTCCGAGACAGGGAGGAAACTATTTGTATCTAGTGCGAAAGGAGGGGATCCAGCTTAATGTAACAGAATACATAATAACTCCCCCCAACTCTATCCACATGGCCTGGATCATTCCACAGTATGCCGTGATCACCGTTGGCGAAGTGATGTTTAGCGTGACAGGCTTGGAATTTGCATTTTCCCAGGCTCCTCCCACAATGAAATCAGTCCTGCAAGCGGCCTGGCTTCTAACGGTGGCCTTTGGAAATGTGATCGTTGTTTTTATTGAGCGATTCCTGAAATTTCCGGATCAGGTTAGTCTCAACGATTAAGTCTCAATGCTTACATGAAAGGCATTAATTTAAGATCAATTAATTAATTAATTAAAGATCAGTAAAATGAAATTATTAAACTAATTTCTGTACATTTTATCGCAGTCATCAACATTCTTCCTATATGCCGGATTGATGTTCGTCGACATGATTATTTTTGCTGGACTAGCATACAAGTATAAACCTATGGAGGAGGAGGATGAAAACGGGAACAGAGGTGGAACGGTAGAAATGGCAAAATCTAGAAGAATGGACGGAGAATATCGTGATCCGTAGTTATTATATGTATGAATAATGACTAAAATAGACAAGCCTGCCACATTTCATACGAGACTTAAAGTGTAATATCACAAAATTAATATAAAATATATTGGAAGAAATTTGTATCTCATTACCCACAAAAATGTGCCGTATAAGTTATATATTGCACCTATCGTAATTAATGTACAATTATTTAATGCTCCTTAAAATAAATGTTACTTCTACGTTACGGCATGAGAATAATGTATGGCCGAACATTCGCAAATTAGCAGCAAATTATTTTTTAAATAAGTGAAACACGTTTTCCAGAAAACTCGCGTTAACTTATAAAATAGATTTCTGTATGCAACCTAACCAACGTGTGCCAGTGATTTACAATAAAAATTGCACCTACATTAACCTCAATACCTAACAAACCTAGCATGACTAACATCAAAGTTAGCACGTATATCTCGGTAATAAAGAAAGTAAGCAGCATATGTAGATACGATTGCATAATAATTCTTTACTCTAGATCGTAGATACGAGATATATGATACGATGCAAAAAATATTTATGCGTATTTACATTATTCAGTGTTTTGCTTTGATGGAAGATGCCTCATTAACAAATATAAAAAGTTTTCCCAAGAAGCTGAGCAACAAGTGTACTTATGGTATCGCAATACTAGATGTTATACGGTTTAATTATGCACATGGCACAAATATTATATTAGTAAGTAGGAAGTGGACAATGTTCTAGCCTTGTTGATGCAGTAGTTTTTCTTAGACTTAGGAATAGTGCTAGCACGATATCATTTGTAGATATTTGTGCATTTTTGCATCATTTTATTTTTATCCACAATTATCAAGATGTGGATGAATAATGCCTAGATTGCATTATTGTCAGAAATTAGAGAGTTTGAGTTTCTGATGGCCGACACAAACTCGCATTTTGTATTCCTGAGGTAAAGGTGCAAGGTGCATAACCATGACCAGTGTTGCTTTGTTCAAGTCTGGTCAACGGCAACGATAATGTCAAGGATTCGAAGAATTGTGTGATTAAATCCAATTTTTTGACCGTCGGCCTGCATTTTTGCAAAGCCTGCAAAGTTGCATGCTTTTCGAAAAATTCTCATTCTTTTTTCATTCTAAATACAATTTATTCTATGCAGCTATGGTTTGATTTAAGAAACACCAATATTTTGGATTAATGTGTACCCCATATTGACTTTTCAATGTAAAAATAACAAAAATCAAATTTCAAAATGTGCTCGTACAATATCAATATGTGAGAATTGAAAAACTTGAAAAGAATTGAACAAGTTTCCAAGTTTTCGCGTATCCTTATACTTGCATGCTACGTATGCGGGGATTTTATTTTCACTTGTTAGTATTGCTTGCTATGAAATTTTCTCCGTGCATGGCTCCTAGGATTTGAAAGATTTTTGCATAAGTCAATTAGTTACTTCAGTTTAAAATTTTTTTAAGTAGAGCGTATATAATATGTGCATATTTTTGGAGAACCTGAACACAAAAGTCAATACAAAGAAACTTTTTTCATATAATTCTATCAAATCCCAGAAGCAGAATATTCTGCATATTTTAAGGTTACAGAAAACCACCCACCTATTAATTATTTAAATCAATCAATCGTAATTGATGGCTACTCTGTACCTCGCAAGTTGCAAATTATAAAGTTTTACAAGGTCTAACCGAATACACAATATATTTCACATGATTCGGTTTCATGCAGCATTGCATTATTGTCATGTCTGTACCTACCTATTATTATTGAATTTTTCTGACGTAGCAAAAACAATTGAAATTTCCAATTTGATCATGGTTGCGAACGCATCCGCTTGTCCATTTACTTTTTACATTTCCTTTGATTTCAAATGAATATTATTTCCCTGCTGTTTGCAGAGAGAGTATGTATTTTATTGTGTAGATACATACTGACTGTGCGTCGTCGGTTGCAAATTCAATGTAGGATGGTTGTTTTTAGGATGAGATGATGAGGTAGCAATGTGTATGCTTAAAAACTCCGAATGAGTGACAAAACCTTAGAGAAGTTGTAAGTATAAAAATACTACGTAGCTGTTTTATTGAAATAAGGAAAATTGATGTTCTGGGAATAAATGAAAAATGTAGCAACGATGTTGCTTGGCCAAGGACAACCCAGAAAGTGTACGGCAATGAACTTTAAGCTTGCTTTTATAAAATAATGAATGCTAAAAAGGTACGAAAACTGGACATAGGAGAAGGAAAAATCCTCACATTCGTTCTAAAAATAAACTAATGTAACTGACAAACTCGAGTTCACGACCTGTAGAATGGTCGTACAGAAGTTACCAAAAAGTAGACATTGGGGATTAATATTTACATACATTGATAAATAGGACTAAGTTATACAGAAAGGAACAAAACTACGACGTAAAACTCAAGTGTGCTTGACATGGACACAAGGAAAGGCACACATCTAACAATCACATAGAACCTTTACATTACCATAATTTTGATATTCCTTATTATGCAAACACTGACTGAAACGCTTATTCTGAATCTGCCTGGCTGGATGTATAACTTTTTGCGAAAAGGGGAAATGCAATTTATTGAACCGGCTTTCGACCTCGTTAAACAAGTTTGGTCGATTTTCAAATTGCCTTCTATTATTTAATCCCATCCAGAGTTCTTTCAGTTAGTTGCATACGTCCGCAGTTACAACAGAAATATAACACACATTAATCCATGGCTAAATAACTATATAACATATAACTGTATGGAATTGCCATGAATTAAGTGTATAATTTTTCTTAGCATCATGTTTGTACATCGTGCTATTACAACGCAAGTTATCGTTTCGACAAACTGAAGAAGACGGTTACTTACTACACAGAACGATATGTATATTCCGAAAGCTCAGCAATAATAAACTGAAACTTATCCACTAGAGTCCCATGTAATTAATCTTATCAATAAAAATGAGTGGATGGACTAACATCAAAAACACGATATGTATAAAGTTCTAGAAAACTCGAAATTTGAAACATGCAAATAAATCTTGTTGACAAATAGGAAATTAATTTGGAATTTTGACATAAGTTTCAATCACTTGAATCCCTATTGAATACGAAAAGGTTAACTTACCGAGCTACACCGAAATGCTCAGTCAAAGATTCATCACGGTGTTCAAAGTATTGATTACCGTATCCAGGAAATTTGGAGCTGTGCCTTATTATATAGATCCTTGCTCTTTGAGGATAACAGTTAACATCAAGGCGCACCGTCAAATGTGTCGAAGCTACAACTTGTCTATTCTCTGGGCTGTATTAGCAACAATCATGCTACTAACATATAAATGGAATGGGAGTGCAAACCAGATCAACACGACAGCAGCATATTGGAACATCGGAATATTAGCAATTATTATTTATTCCATGCCCCGATGGTATGCCCACGACGTGGCTGAATTTGTCAACGTGTTCATCAAACTCATCCGTGATATACATAGTAAGGTTTATTACAATTTCATTGCATTTGCAAAACCTATTTTTAATTTGACAATGGATTTTCTGTAGATACATACATGCCCACCTTTAATTTGGAGCGGAGTGCTATCATCGTACTGTTCGATAGTGTTATCTATGTCACCGTTATTATCAACATTGCATCAAATGTTCTATTCATTGGAACCGTGATTTATTTTCCAACGTCGGCCATTTTCCTTGGAGGTTTAGTTCCGCCAAAGTACTTCGTGTGGCCAGTTAGATTAGGCATTATTATATTTCATATTTACTGTGTAACTGTGATACATTTTATGTCAATCCTAATTATTCTAATAATACTTGCATACTCGTTCTACATGACTTTAGTTTACACCCAGGAACTCCGCATAGGAAGAAGGAGTTACCGAGCTTTGGATTCCATGCGAATTGCCGGAAACATTCGACGCTATTACAGGACTTTCCAAATTGTTAACGTTCAAATATTTGAGGTAGCTGGAGTATTTTTGGTTTTGGTAAACGCAGAACTAGTGGTAACACTGTCGTACATCAATTTTGCCATGTTTCGGTATTGGGACGAATTACAACTTATGACCAAGGGAACTTTTGTCATTTTATTTGTATTAATGAGTGTATTTTGGTCTTTGGTTCTGGAAACAGGGAGATTTTTCTCCGAGACGGGAAGGAAAGTTTTGATATCGTGGAAGGGACATAATTGGGGTTCTCCGGGAGAGAACAAACTAATGAGCAAATTCCGCAAAAGCTGTAAACCAATTCTATTATTCAGTTATGGGAAAAAATTTGTTCTCCGACGAATTAGCTTGCTAAGATTTTTTAAGGGAATTATGAGGGGTACCCTGCGAGCTTTGTTAACAACCAAAAGAAAATAAGGCTAAATGAACTAATGTGACAAGTGACTCAACAGATACTTATACAGCGTAGTTATTAATAAATTGTAAAAGATTCAACGGTCCAAGTTTATGATTATAGTCCCTATACGCTGTAACCCACTGCTGTAACCCAATACAGCATTGTTTCGTATTATCTCATCTCAGAATTAGGCTCGCGGAAGCATCAAAGCATCATTCTTTATCATCTATTGACTATTCAAAAAGAAACTTCAAGTGATACGTAGAAGTTATGCTACCCAATCGGTGAAGATTTTGAGATGCACAGCAATTCGATTGCAACTGAAGCATAATTTGCAACTGGTTTCTGACAATCATTTTATGGTGAATCCCAAGGAAGGAGTAATCTTTTCGTCCAGGAGCAGCTAATATGTTACATTCTTGGCTTTTATTAAGAGCAAAAGCTTTAGCTGTAAGCTCTTTATGAAATTATGGATGCTGTGTGTGTGTGTATGTGTGTGTGTGTGTGTCCGCGCGATAACTTCGGAATGCCTTATCTGATTTGGCTGAAACTTGGTATGTAGGTACTTTAGGTCTTGAGGAAGGCACCCTATGTAAATCAGCCAAATCGGGTCAAGGGTAAGGGGTCAAAGGTCAAGTTGAAA
>JAANSN010002496.1:0-23745 GCA_036850665.1 Dicranocentrus wangi
ACAGAACAGTAATGGACCCTTTTGTCGAGTACGACCCAACATTGATCCCACCTAAACAAGTAGAAAACTTCAAAAAGTACGGATACTACAGTGTATCTCCAGAACCTGGACTCAGAATCTTGGCCATGAACAGTAATCTCTGCTACACGGAAAACTTTTGGCTTGCATATTATCCTCAAGATCCTAATGGTCAGTTGCAGTGGCTCTCTGATCAGCTATGGCTGGCCGAAAAAGCCGGAGAAAATGTGTTCATTATCGGACACGTTCAGCCGGGATCTTGCTGGTCAGTGTGGAGTGGAAAATTTGACTCCATTGTCACCCGGTATGAAGGGATCATTCGTGGGCAATTTTATGGACACCAGCATCGACCTCAGTACAGACTTAGTTTTGATAAAGGCACTGGTCGACCCACGACAACTAGTTTTATAGCTGGAAGTGTACTGACATCCAGTATGAACCCAGCCTACGCCGTGTATCATGTGGACGGGGACAGAAACGCTGAAAATACGTGGGACGTAGTTAAGCAGGAACTCTTTGTCCTCAACATAGGCTTGTCGAACCAAATAGGGGAGGCTGCGATTGTTAAGCAGGCGGACTCGAGGGACACCTTCGGAATGGAAAATTTGCGACCTGAGAGCGTCTTTGAGATGGCAAAGAGAATGATCTGCGATCAGGAGCTTCTCAATCAGTATCTCGCGTAAGTGTTTCATGATGTCATATGTCATCAGAATTTGAGTAATGATTTTTTCATACAAGTAGTAAGTAGTATTTTTGTTTGTCGCAGTTTTCACACAAAAGGATCAGATTCTCAAGCAGCATATCACTGCTCAATTGACGACGTTGACTGCCTAACAAGCACAGTCTGCATGATTTTGTCTTCAGACGCTAGTGATCCTGGACCTTGTGAAAGAATGAAGATGATGATAAAAACTGCCGACTGCAGCTCTGAGAGAGGAGACTCTAATTCTGCTGGGTATATACGGAGTGACGGTCGTGTTCCCCTTTTCTTTGTACTGGCTCTCGTACCATTCATCTACAAACTATAAAAATAGCAGAAAACAATGACTGAAAATCACGAAACACGCAAGTTAAGTCCATTATGATAAGATGCGCAAAAATTGAATAAAAAAACAAATATTATGCATGTCGATTGTGTCTACATGTCATTCCAAATTGTTTCATAAAATTTTATTCGTACACTGGCTATATAACAATATCAATTAAAATGTAATTTGAGAAAATTCTGGGTTGCCATTTCCATTCCAATCCATTTAATCGACACCCATTAATTACCGTTACATTACAAATCATTAAATTAATATTTAAATGAGAGAGTCCTTGGGGTCATATAATCATCCACCATTTCATCGGTGACGTTCGCCCTCCTCTCCTGAATCTCCTTTACCATCGTCTGCAGGTGCTCAATAAGAACAGCCTTCAACTCTCCAGTCAGCAGTTTCCCCGAGGAGTAGTCCTTCCTGAACTGCTCCAGCTTCTCGTCATCCGGGTAGAAAAACCTGAGATACTGATAGGTCACATCAACCTCACAATTAGCTCCCTTGTCTCGCTGTTCCTGGGCTGTGGTTTGACCTCCGGAGAAGGCGTAACCGTTACATTATAAATCATTAAATTAATATTTATATGAGAGAGTCCTTGGGGTCATATAATCATCCACCATTTCATCGGTGACGTTCGCCCTCCTCTCCTGAATCTCCTTCACCATCGTCTGCAAGTGCTCAATAAGAACAGCCTTCAACTCTCCAGTCAGCATTTTCCCCGAGGAGTAGTCCTTCCTGAACTGCTCCAGCTTTTCGTCATCCGGGTAGAAAAACCTGAGATACTGATAGGTCACATCAACCTCACAATTAGCTCCCTTGTCTCGCTGTTCCTGGGCTGTGGTTTGACCTCCGGAGAAGGCGTACTTGCTGATCTTCGTTTTAATCTCGTCCGCAGTGTCCGTTAAGAAGATGGCAGAGTTGGGGTCCGACGCAGACATCTTGCTCTTCGCCCCTTGAAGTGCTGGGAAGAAGGAGGAGTGAATGAGAGCTGGCTTGTGCATGCCGATACGAGGGGCGACGTCCCGAGTCATCCTGAAAAAGGGATCTTGGTCAATGGCACAAGGGATGAGGACGGGGATGTCCTTGCGACCGTTGAAAATGAAGGGAAAGCTGTTGGAGAAACTGGGAGCAGCCTGGATGGAAGGGAAATGGACCTTTCCGATGCAAATCTGTAATGATAAATTGCATATTATAGTATTAATATCAATTAGCATGCCATACATAAGCATAAGTACATGAATACATTTTACATTCTATTGTATGTTACACATAATATTTAGGAATTGTAATTACCACTTTCAGTGAATCCAAAGCAGCCCTTGGCCTGGTTGAAGGTGACATTCTTGGCGACTAGCTGGATATTTTGGTAGAACTCTGGAACACTGCCCGATATACCTAAAGTTGGAAAAGATGAAGGTTTTCTTGACGTCAAATCCACAGGCAATGATATCCTTCGCATTTTCCTTTGCCAGCTTCATGCTCTCCTCAATGGTCAAATTCTTCCAGAGAAACTTTTCATCATCAGTAAGCTGGATAACCAGAGGGACATCGAACGCATCCTGCAGCCACTTGGTGAAGATGAAGGGAGTCAAGTGTCCCAAATGCATAGACTCTGATGATGGCCCGCGTCCAGTATACAAATAAAAGGGCTTCCCGGACTCTTTCACTTTGAGAATGAGTTCGAGGTCACGATGACTGAAGAAGATGCCACGTTTCAAGAGGGGATGTGCAGGTTGACCAATGACCTTTTCAATCCGGGCAAATTAGCTCGTCGCTAATCCGCTCACTTCCAAATTGCCCTGAGTATAATTACATTACAACATGTATTATTTTGAAACGGTATACAAACACATATAATTTACAATAATAACCATTTAGATAACCTCTTGCTTAAAAATAACTTACTGATAAGTTTTTCATAGTCGATTCCCGAATCCGACTTGCTCTGCACGTTCCAAGGGTCAACAATATCCCCGTTATCCAATTGATTCTGGTTCTCCGTGTCAGCCATGGTTGCTGATGGTGGAGTAAAAGTTTGTAGAAGATCTGAAAGTGAATATTTAAAGTGAAGGAGGAGGTGGAGTGGATGACAAGATGCCAAACCGAGCTCTGAACGAGAAATACTAAATCCCAGCAATTTTATCCTAACGCAAAACGACTGTCTGACGAAATCTTTTGAGCTTCTTTTACATATGAGTACAGACAGCGAATGTGAATAGTGCGACAAAAACGAAAAACTTGGAGCATTTATCAGCATCTACATTACATGACGATTGACTGTGACTCACTGTGAAATTTCTGTGAAATTCGCAAAGCAAGGCAAGGTGATATGCAAACAACAAAACGTTTCATTTTATGCATATTTCATATCTCTCCTCATTCCCTTGTTTACTTTATATGCACGTCTACTTACTGAAAGTACTAAATATTTATCTTTATATGTTATTGGCAAAGGATTAGTACGCAGTACATTAATACAAAGGATGTAAAGTGCTAAAGTTTATGACTGAACTCTATGCAACTTTTAATCATTAATTTTATTAAACAGAGAACAAGGAAAATTGCAAAATGTCCATCCGGCGGCCGGATGTGGGGGTTTACCTAATATATAAAGTGTAATTCATTTACCACCCGAGCGATTATACCGTTTTTGACAACTCAATGAATGCATTTAGGATAACCGGCAGATGGTAGATAATATGAATGCTGCACGTGCGGCTTATCTTCTGAAGTTGGGAGATCGGAAATCGGAATCGGATAGCAAGTTGAAACGGTGAGGTTTGGGACAGAAGCGTACAAGATGACGTGTTAGTAAAACCGGGGATTGAGTTTTTATTGAAGCCCTTTTCCCTTTTCCATGAAATTGAGCAGTTAACTGGTAATTGCTTCTTTGTCAGTAATCACTTGACAGTTTTTTTGGGTGCTCTTTGTACTCGTGTTGAAGGTTAATGAAACCCAAATAAAACAATATTATATTATGTATACATCCTGAAGAACAGAATGCTTTTGGCAAGTCCTGCTTTCATCCTACCTAGCTATAAAAATTATCAACCTATAAATATGAAATTGGCGTCGGTGATGCAGTAATGCTGAAGTTATATGATCACGCGCTCGCGGTAGTCACTTGACGACTTTGGTGACATGATTACTATTGAGTGATATCATCATTTTGATTTAGTCATGGTCATACTTTATGTACATTTACCACCTCCAAAACGTTTTGGGTGAAACGAAAAATAGTCACGTAGACACAACCTTCCCCACCAGGTCTATCCACATCGGACAAATGATAATTTCACTGAAACTCTAAAGTTTTGAACAAATGTACTTGTACAGTTTTGAGATATGATGACTATGATAAGTTTAATTATTTTAGCAGACTGGTGCCATTAGGTGAATACTCCATTAAGTACATACTAGATGTATTTGCAGTATTACACATGCTACGTTTATGCTTTGCGTTCTATTGCAATTGCAATCCAATTTCCAAAACTGCACTCCGCTCCGCCAGGTCAGTAGTAGTTTTGTGCACAGAACAAAGACGATTTGGTATCAGGAGTTTACTCATCGACCGTCATCGGTTTCCTCCACTTGACTTCTGGATCACTGCCAAAAGATCCGATTCGTCAATGAAACGAATCTAAAGTAAAGTAATATTGAACGAACATATTTGGTGGTGTGAAAGACTAGTACTATCATAGTCGACAGTAGTCGACGCGTCACCAGTAGCATCCATGCAAAATTTTCTGCATGAACGTTATATATGCACTCGATAGTTACCTAAATAACGTTGGACTAGGCGTACGATTTACGAAACAAAGACGATTACTTTTTCAGTGCGATATACGGACCTCCTTTGTCTTAATAGCTCTCGTCGAGAGTCGCTTCGCTTTTCACTTTTATTCATGCACAGTGCAGTTGGGCTTCCACAATTATTTAATCGAGTACAACATAATCCACCCATTCGTAGTAGAGCTGTTGGAGAGGCAGGAGGACAAGATTATTAGTTAAAACTTCAAACTGTATTCAAGTTTTAATTCATATATTTGTATTGCTCTAATGTGCTATTCTCGATTTTGCATTTTTGAACAATCATTTTTGAGAGTTTTCAAAATGAGTTGGTGGCGGAGTTGGTAAAACTTTGAAGGGTTTACAAGCTTTCAAATTTTCAAAGTTCAGTTCCACTTTGGAAGGAAAAGGTTTTAATTGTTCTGTACACTGGTCGCCGATACTGCACCATGGACGTGCCACAAACAGGGGCCAAGCCGAATCCAGTAGAAAAGGCTACCTTTATCTCGAGATGGCTGTTCATTTGGTTCTGGCCGATTTTTCGAATAGGAAGTGCAAGTGGACTAACGCACGATGACCTTTGGGATCCTCCAGGGGACACAAAGGCGAAAGTGAATGCAGAAAATCTGGAAAGGTACGAAAAGAATCCATCATAACGAAACCTAATAATTATTAGTGATATATTATAAGTGGGTAAAGTGCAAATAACTTACTATCCATCATTCTTTATTGCAGGAATTGGAAGAAGGAAATGAAAAGTAGGGAAGCAAGAATTTCCGCTGCTGACCCTGAAACTGTCCGATTCGTGGAGGAGAAACCTGGCGAGCAAGGAGATGGAAATAAGACTGAAAACAAGGAATTTGTCGACTTACTCAGAGCCCTGATGGCTACCTTCGGCTGTCAGTACTTTCTCGCGTGGCCCCTCTTGATTCTGATTGAATGCATCATCAAAGTGGTGCAACCGTGGTTCATGCTCCTACTCATCCGCTCTTTCATCGAAGAATCTGTCGACCATGCAGCCCAGTACATTTACGCCACCGGGGTGGTGATCTCGACTCTACTCCTGACACTACTCAACAACCCCTGCCAGTTCTACATGAGCAAAATTGGACAACAGTGTCGCATCGCTTTGACATCCCTGATTCAACGGAAGCTGGTGAAGATCAGTGCGGGTGGAAGGGGAAAGCAGACGGATGAAGGCCAAATTACCAATTTGGCTTCGAATGATGCTGCTCAAATTGAAAATAACATTGGCCTTATTCCTTACCTGATTGTGGCTCCCCTTCAACTTGGAGCGTTTATGACCCTCTTGGGGTACGAGTTTGGGTGGAGCAGCTGGGCTGGCGTTGGGTTCATAGTGGTTTACATGCCGTTTCAGTGTAAAATATAAGGATAACTTTAATTTAGATGCAGTATGATTTCTGACTATAATTGACTATGAACTGACTGTATTTTTTGTACCTAGATTGGAATGGAACCTTGTCCAGTAAATATCGTGGTCAAATCGGTCAGAAAACCGACGAGAGGGCACGTCTTCTTACGGAGCTTATTGAAGCCATACAGACAGTGAAGATGTACGCCTGGGAAGAAATATTCAAGAACATTGTCCAGCAAAAGAGAAAGTAATCCAAATCCAATTAGTTAATGATAGCCGTACTCATGAACGAATATTTTTATTGCATGTTTTAAATTCCTTTGCATGTTCTAACTAATTATAATATTGACTTTTGGATTTTAGGGCTGAAGTAAAAGAATTGCGAAAGCGCTCATGCCTCCATGCCTTTCAAATGTCCATTTTCCTGACGTCCTCCAGAATTGTTCCATTCCTCACTTTCGCCGTCTTTGTCCTTGGAGGTGGACCTTTAACTGCAGACCGAGTATTTTTCGCGTTGGCTGTATACAACACTGTGACTCACTACATGGTCTTCATGCTTCCGGGTGGGATTAGGGCTTTAGGCGAAGTCCAAGGGTCACTCCAGCGGCTTCAGAAATATCTCTTACAAACCGAACGACCGCAAAATGAAACCCGCTACAAGGCTTCTGAAGGAACACCCCCTGCCGTAAACCTGTCTAACGTTACTGCCACCTGGAATCAAGGGAGCTCTCCAGTGCTTTCCGAAATCAGTTGTGACCTCCAGTCCAACAAGTTCGTCATGATTGTTGGTAAAGTGGGCTCTGGTAAGTCGTCCCTTCTTCACTTGATTTTAAACGAGCTCAGCATCACAGGGGGAACAGCACAAGTTCGGGGGAAACTGTCGTATGCTGCACAGGAGAGTTACATCTTCCCAGCCTCCATTAAACAAAATATTTTACTCCACAATACCTTCAATGAAGACAAGTACAACAAGGTCATCCAAGGTAGTGGATTGTCCCAAGATATTACTGAGTTACGGAAGGGCGACCAAACAAAAGCTACTGGCTTATCGGGTGGTCAAAAAGCCAGAGTGAACTTGGCTCGTGCGTTATACCACTCTGCCGACATTTACTTACTGGATGACCCCATCTCCGCAGTGGACACTGGAACAGGCAAGCACATCGTGGAGTCCTTAAAGTCAATGGAATTACTACAAGGGAAACTAAGAATTTTGGTGACTCATCAGTTGCAACACTTGAGCGAGGCGGACCACGTCATCGTCATTGACGGCGTAAGTAGATTTAGAGATAAAAAAGTTATCTCTACTTCATATTTGCAATTGGTCAAATAGCGTTAACGGGATTGGCTGATTGTATCTAGGGAAGAATTGTAATTCAAGGACTACCTACAGACCAACGTGTTGAGCATACAGTGAATGACCTGCTGGGAAAGAAGACTGAATCTGCCGATGTTGATAGTACTGTACAGGGTGGAGCTATTCAGAAAACAGTATGATGATCAATTTTATTAAGACTAGTATTTTAATTCTGATGCTGAATGAATATAACTTTTGTTAACCAAACTACTTTTTCATGCAGGTCGACATTGGACAAGATGACACCAGCGTCGAAATGGAAGACACAAACGACGACGAAGAGCTGGGCGCAGGGAACCTTGGTCTCAAGATCTACTGGGAGTACTTCAGGTCAGGGAAAAGCAATGCCCAGTTGTTCTCCTACTTGATGATCTTTCTGATTGCTCAATTGTTCACCACCTTGATTGAATACTGGCTGGCTCTTTGGACCAACGCGGAAGAGAGAATGTACGAAGATGCTAGGAGAAATACCACCTATTCTGGAACCACCACCGTTGATCCTATCGACAGCTTCGATGAATTCGTCAAGAACCTTGATAGTCTAGAACAGCACCATTACCTCTACACTTACCTTGCTTTGACGATTGCCGTCTTCCTCACGAACTTGGCGAAAGCTGTAGCATTTTTCTACTTCACCATGAGAATTTCCACCAACATCCACGAGAAAATGTTGGCAAGTTTGGTGCGAGCCCAGCCTAAATTTTTTGATGATAATAATCCAGGTCGGTTAATGAATAGGTTTACCAGAGATGTAGCAACAATTGATGAGCTAATCCCGTTCCAGTTTTTTGACATGTTTACAATCTTACTCCAAGTTGTAACCGTAATAGTCCTAATTATCTTCGCTATATGGTATTCAGTTGTGGCTGTCATCTTGTTTCTGCTAGCGTTAGGATACGTGCGAGGGTATTATGTTACCACTTCCAGGGATTTGAAGAGAATTGATGGCACCTGTAAGTACAAATTGGTACAAGTAGTTGAATGAATAATTTGACAAGGTTGATATTTAAAATATGTTCTCATTATTCTCAAAAGCGCGAAGTCCTGTGATATCCCACATTCAATCCAGCTTTTCGGGTTTAATAACTGTAAGAGCGCTGAATGCCGAAGGAAGATTTATTGACCAATTTGACTATCTCCAGGATCGGAACACCTCAGCCACCATATCTTTTTTGGCGGCTAGCCAGTGCTTCAACATTTGGATCGAGACCCTAGCCACCATGCTACTGGCAGTAGTTGCATTTGGGTTTCTCATTGCTCAGAATTGTAAGTTTTCTCCATAAGTAGTAAGCAAGCATTGCATTGGTCGAGCTTGCTGTTTTCACCGTGAAATTTTTAATTTCTCAGATTTTGGCATGGAATTCCTTGGAGGTAACGTTGGTCTTGCTATATGCTCCGCAATGAGCCTCACCATCTGGCTTCAATACGGGATGAAAGTGTCAGCCAACGTGGAGAACCTGATGGTGTCTGTCGAAAGAGCTTTGAGTTACACCAAGCTGGACCCCGAAGCTGATACAAAGTCTTCCAACGACAACATACCACCTACAGAATGGCCAACCTCAGGCAAAATCCAATTCAGCAAGGTATTTCTGTCATACGATGGCTCCCAGCAGATTTTGCGAGACCTCAGCTTCGATATAGGAGCCAAACAGAAGATTGGCGTTGTTGGGAAAACGGGTGCCGGGAAGAGTTCAATTTTGAGAGCGCTTTTTAGAATGACGGAAATCAACGGAGGTTCCATTGTGATTGATGATCTCAATACCTTCCATCTGGGGCTCCATGACTTGCGAGAAAAGATTGCAGTAATTCCTCAGCAGCCACAGTTGTTCAAGGGCACGATTGAATTCAACTTGAATCCCAGTATGGAGGTTAGGCAGAGGAGCGTTGGAGCCCCACCTGCAAACCCTGATTTGAAAAGGAGGATGGAACAAATACTGCACAAAGTAAAAATATTCAGTTTAATATGATGCTAAAAATTCATGCGTACAGTACAATTAGTTTCTTCCTGGCTTACAGATTGGTCTCCAGAAGCCCCTTGGCTTTGAGGTGGAGACAAAAGGACAAAATTTAGCATTTGGGGAACGACAACTAGTGTCCCTGGCCCGAGCTTTAATTACAAAACACAAAATTGTTTGTATGGACGAAGCTACGGCTCACATTGATTCTGGGTTAGCATAAAACATTTATATTTCCATTTGACATCCTTCCATACAATTCCGTTTTCTCTTCCAGAACTGATCAGCGTATTCAAGAAACCTTGAGAAAGGAGTTGGGTTCCTGCACCGTTATCACAATAGGTAAGTCCAAACACCCCAGATCATTGTTGCATGAATACCAGTGCAACTGTACCGTCGCCATATAGGCTAGGTATCCTCTCCAAACACTACAGCTCCGAAATGATTAATTATTGCATTTTCCTCAACTATAGCACACCGACTCGGAACAATTATTGAGTCTGACAAAATCCTTGTTTTATCCGAGGGCAGAGTAAAGGTAGACAATAACGCAATCAAAATCCTTTCCTGGTGGTGGAAATTTCTCTTAATTTATTGTCTTGCTACACGTAGGAATATGGTCACGCCCACGAGCTTCTTCAAAAGGAAGATGGACTTCTGACGACAATGGTGAATAACTCAGGGAAAGACGCGACAGCCCTAAAACAACGTGCCCAACAAGTATGTACTGACATATTCCTACTTTTACATTTTCAATGTCAGGTGCATTAATTTAATTATGCTAACATTTGTTTTGAAATAAATAGGCATGGGAAAAACGAAAAGCAATGGAGTAAGCCATCGCAGAAAGTACCTAGAATAATCACGGCCTACATGTGAATCATGAGTGCGTGGGTGTCGGGTGTATTATTAAATGCATGGTTTGAGTTATGCTAACACAAATTACTATTATTATTTATATAATTAATATATATACCAATTTGAAATGAATTGTACATCACATTCAACTACGATTCTGCTTAAAATAGCTTTAGATTTAGAAATAACTTTGTTTCAAGGAAGTCATGTATTTACACCCGATTTTATTCTTGACAGTGACAATGATCCTGGGACACAAAATCCCATTTCTGGCCTTGCTTTTATGTGCATTTTCTTCTAAAGTAAAATTAAAGATTCGACTATTCAAAGAGTTTGACGTGACTCATCTTATTTCTCCAAAGCAAACCGGCAATGAATTTCTGTCTGTCAAGTATAGACAAGAAAACCTAGGAAGATGAGCAAGAGCAAGTAATCTACCTACTTGGGACTTTCCATCAGATGCATAAGGCTGAGTTCCTGATTTTATTGTATTAAATAACCTCCAGATTTATAAAACAACCTACACAGGCATACAATAATAGAAGGTGTTAACCACCATAAACGTCATTTGTACAATCACGTAATTTCATTGTCATAATTAACTAACTTCTAGTAAGCTGCTGTTCGCAGACTCCAGGCTTGTTGGGAATATTTCTGGATATGTTACTCACCTGAGTTAAATATAACCTATATTGGACACACATATATACTGCAGCTGACTACGTCATGTTCATTTGCGTATGAGTTTAAATCGCCACCAATGGATGATCACCAGTGTGTGTTCACAAGGTAAAACAACGTGTATGTGAAAGTGCCACAAGAAATTAAGTTAATTATAAGCACCCAGTCCGATTTAAAGTTTCCTGTTCTACAAATCTTGCGCCTTTGGACAAGTACAATTTTCATTGTAAATGGGTTTCACGTGAGGGTGTAAAACTTGTTTGTGGATCTCGCTCAGATATCACAAGTAAAACAAGTGTATGAATTTTTTTATGAAATCTAAAGAAAAGGTTCACATATATACGCTATATATAAAACCGTCATAATCGAAAATGTTGCTATTTCTCATTTTATGCTCAGTAGATTATTACCATATATAGTGTCTGTGTCTATATCGTATCGTACTAAAGTCATTATGTTTTACTCAAAGTATTTCCCAGTAAGAATCTCGATTAAAAATTAGAATCTCAAAATACAATCCATTCCCTAAATTCTATTTTATTTGCAACTTTATTTCCCTACTTAAAAATTCTTGACAATCAATTACCAAAATGGGAACTAATTCTGAAGTAGAGGCCAACTGGCCGAGGTGGAATGTCACAGTTACCCACCCAAAATTTCATCAATACTGGTTTGAAAGTGTTGACATTGATTTCTGGTACGATTTCGGGGAAACCTACATCAATCCCATCATGTGCTTGGGGATATTCACCTACCTCGTGGGTGTTTGGTGGTTAAAACGATACATGAAGGAACGACAACCTTACTCACTTCGCGGTCCACTAATCGCATGGAACATTTTCGTTGCTACATTTTCAATAATAGCATCCGCTAGGGTGGGAGCTCAAGTCTGGACTGACTTGGCCAATGAGGGATTTTACAGGAGTGTTTGCATCAGGTAGTTAGATTTTTTTCAATTACGGGGATCATGTTTGGTGGTGCGATAATTATCATTCTTCTGTGGTTGTGGTTATTATTAGAACCGGACTCCACCTTTCTTCCGCATTTTGGGCGGTGTGTATCACATGGTCAAAAATCTTTCTCGTCGTTGACACTTCGTTTCTGATTCTGCGCAAAAAGCCTGTGGATGCAGTTCATGTGTGAGGATTTTGTGTTTAATTTCAAGTTCTCATTGATATTACTGGTCGGTACTTTGACTATCTCACTAATTTTGATTAACCGGCAGGGTGCATCATTTACTTGCAGGAGTCATTTGTGCAAAAATGCCTATTCTCGGTGAGCCGCTGGCTTTGTGGGCGGGGTTGGCCAACATTTCCACACATGCCATTGACTACACACTATTAGCACTAACGGTACATATTCCTACCGAATGCCTTCATAACCGTAGAGTTTCGTAAAATGTAATGGTGAAATTTGAATTTCAGGCTATGCGAATCCATGTTCCAAAGTCTCGTGTTATTATGATGGCATTGGAGGTTTTGCAGATGCTAGTTTTGCTTGGACTTTCACTGTACACCTTGTCACTACGAGGTATTTATTAACTGTACATTAATTATCAAATGTTTTATTTGGTGGTATACATTAATTACAAGGATTTGTGGTATTTTTAGCATATGGAGTGTATTGTATGCGTCATCCTACAAGTATCTTCGTGTTAAATGCAGCGGCGTTGACCCTCCTTGCATTTATCTTTGTTACAATGCTATCACCAGAATACTGGAAGAGGGGAAAGGACAGAATGAAAGGACACAAGAATAAGGCAATTTAAAAGTTTCGAGCTAGGATGAACGCTGAACAAATATATGAACTATTATGAACTAGTTTTTATGTATAGTATAACCCGAAAGAAACCTAAACCTTCAAAGCTAGAAAGAGAATAAAAGAGCACGTGAGTTTAATGAAATAAATTGGATTCAATCGTGGCAATAATGATGGCAAACGCATTTGGTTTGCAAAGGGGTTTGAGGGTATGTCAACTCAATGTTGTAGTTTTTCGCTCCGAAGACTTACAACACCAAGCCAAGGGTCGGAGTAATGAAACAATAGATCGTGACCACAGAAAAGTTGACGGCCTGATTGTGAATTTACTATCTCATGGTGGCTACCCACAAACATATAATAATATGTGCAACAAACATAATAACCTGATTTGTCAGCAAAAATGCTACATCCTATAAAATTCACTTCTGCATTTTTTTCATTTTCGATTAAATTATTCTTGATGCATACGATGATGGGAGAATTTCAAACTTGTCCAGTCGCTGAGAATATGTATAAAAGAATATTTTCACACGCTAGACAAGTCGGAAACCTGTCTGCCCCTGAGTACTGAGTACTGAGTGAGGATTACTGAGGAGAGGATATACAGATAACGACAGGTACGACAAGAGGACGTCCTGTGAATATTATTATTATGGCTACCTCAACTATACTACATTGTTGTTCCCAACGGAAGCGATGAGCATGGATACGATTATAATACGATTATATATGTATACATACCAAATATTTAGTTAATTCATTAATAGCAGGATGTCGGCTTAAAATTCTCACGTATTACTAGTAAAGCTATTTTTACTTAAACTAAGCGACTTTCCAAGTGCAAAATGTGAATACCTCTCAATCTCATTACATACAGCAAGCTCAAATACATAAATAAATATGATGCATAAGATGCATAATATATGTACATAGTCATTTTGTTTTATAGTTAGTACGAAAGATTTCACAATTCTAAATCACACTTTGGTTTTGCAGCGGCGTCCAACCGAAAGTACTGTATTTATGCCCTTCTAGTTTCAGTTTTATTTCATAAGGAAATCGCAGTTGAACATGTAAATACGGCGTTAGACAAATTCGAAATATACAATTATTTTCTCACACGAGTTTCATTTTCGTCATAGCGTACCGTTTTTTTAAAATGAAAATTGCATTTTACCAGAATGGAAACCGAAGCCAACTGGACGAGATGGAACTTCACAGAGCCCAACCCAAGATTCCAAGAATATTGGTTTGAAAGTGTGGACATAAACTTCTGGCTTGATTTCGGGGAAGCTTACTCCCACATCATTATGTACGTGGGGGTAACTACCTACCTCGTGGGTGTTTGGTGGTTAAAACGATACATGAAGGAACGACAACCCTACTCCCTTCGTGGTATACTAATCGCATGGAACATTTTGATTGCTACATTTTCAATTATGGCATCCGCTAGGTTGGGAGCTTACATTGTGACTAGCTTCACCAATGAAGGATTTTACAGGAGTGTTTGCATCAGGTAGTTAGAATTTGTTTTTAAATTATTACGGGGCTAATGTTTGGTGATGCGAGAATTATCATTCTTTTGTGGTTATTATTAGAACCGGACTACCCCTCTCTTCCGTATTTTGGGCGGTGTGTATCTCATGGTCGAAAATCTTTCTAGTTACTGATACAGCATTCCTCATTTTACGAAAAAAGCCCGTGGATGGAGTTCATGTGTGCGAAGTTCCTTTTAAATTACTTTCAGGTTCTCATTTCTCCCTATTGGAATAGATTTATTTTATTATTATACGCTCTAATTAACTTGTAGGGTTCATCACATACTGGCAGGAGTCATTTATGCAAATCTGACATTGATGGGGGAGCCTATGGGTTTTTGGCTAATATGGGCTAATGTTCTTACACACGCTGTTGACTACACATTGTTGACATTGACGGTATAGTGATACGTTGTGCGTAATGCCTCCACAACCTCCACAAGTAGCCGTTCTCACATAACATCCACATTTTACTTTCAGGCTATGCGAATCCGTGTGCCGAAATCTCGTGTAATCATGATAACCCTGGAGGTTCTGCAAATGCTGGTTTTGCTAGGATTGTCCGTGTACACTTTGACATTACGAGGTACGATATACTATATGGTATTAAACATACCACATATTCCCTTGATTTTTTGGGGGTTTTATGATTCTAGGCAGAATTTTCCCATAATTTCAGCTTCCGGAGTGTATTGTGTGCGTCATCCTACAAGCGTCGGTCTGGTAAATGGAGTGGCGTTGACCATCCTTGCATTCCTCTTTGTTACAATGTTATCCCCAGAATACTGGAAGAGGGGAAAAAAGGACAGTTTGACAGGACACCAAACTGATAAGAAAGCGAACTAATAATTCAAACAAGGCCAAAAGCTTATGAGCAAATCATGCTGTTATGTAATATGCGAATTGTGATCTGGAAGTCGATTGCTGATTAAAATGCTCGTAGAAACCAACAGAAGAAATGTGTGACTTCCTCCAGCCGTTGAACTTCACGTTGTACGCTAATCTGTCGGTCTATCTGTAGCACCTTTTGCATTTCAATCACTTCACATCGTTTGCCATTAAAATGCATCTGCATTCTTCACTAACCTGGATAATGCTTATTTCGTTCTTGTGGTTTTATTCCGAACTTCTCATTGTACAAATTGGTTTTTGGACGATATCTTGGCTACATTAGTCTTTGCGTTTAGAAATAAGGTGTATTCTTTAACAGGTTTTGGTTTTCATATCTGTACATGATACATATAATACATATATGTACATAGGCATATATATATATATATAATGATGAAAGAGGTCTCCTGCTTTCGCTTCGCATCGACCACCTGCTTCATTGAAGACCCCATGTCTGCTTAACTAGGTCAGCGCACACTTCCCCGATCATTACACTTGGTGCATTTAGGTTTGCACTATATTTTAAAAAATGTTTAGAGGTTATTTGTGATTTCAGAGCGTGTAATTAATAGGTCATAATAGCCTTCAGCTTCGAATAATTTAGGAATGCGATGAAATAAAGTGGTGGTCAACGTCCTCGCGACACATTCCCAATAAGGGCTGCTCCTGTGATTAAACTGCTCACAGCCTGGAACCTTACGCGGGGATAACCGTGCTCCAAGTAGTTGCCCCAAATTTGTCGTGTTTCCATTGCTAGCACCATTGTCTCCATGTCTTTCCCTTCCGGATCGGAATAATACTGGGGGTCGATGACAGGGAGAGATTGGGGATTTGCGTCCCGAAGTCTTAAGTACCCGACAGATTTGGGTAGCCCCAGGACTTGGTGAATGAAGTGGGCGTCTCTGCCAAGATGGGGTGCTAACCATCGTTGGAATAAGTTGTCTCTTGTAATATATCCCGCATCAAGAGATGGGCCCAATTCGGCATGTATTCCTCGACTGTGGACAACCCACATAATGTCAGGCCACACGGAGGATGGGGCATTTGGTGTGGTGATCATGCCGTAAGTGGTAATACTGAATGGAAGGCTTAGTGGACCGGTCCCTGATGTGATATAATTAGTAATTTGGTTGAAGGTGAGGTCCCGCTCAGGAATATAAGAGGCTGGTCTGGAGAGGAGGAATGGACCCACAAAAGTGGTCACATGGTCTTGAAGGTTATCCCCAACGGGCAGATTAAGCAAAGGTTGGATCCCCATTTCCTGTAAATGCTCCCTCGGTCCAACTCCGGATAACATGAGGAGTTGTGGGCTGGCAATGGTCCCACATGAAATTATTATTTCCTTTTTTGCCTCCGCGTGCATCTCCACTCCGTGTCGTAAATATGTGACGCCAACCGCCCGCATGTCATCATCAAAATGAATCTTGGTGGCATGAGAATACCTTAAAACTCGAATATTTGGCCTTTGCTCGTTTGGTTGGATGTATGCCCGGAATGTGCTGAATCTGGTGCCTCTCTGCTGAGTAAAGTCGAACGGAGAAAAGCCCGGAGTTTGAAACCGATTTGCGTCCCGAGTGGGATAACCCCTTTCTCTCGCAGCTCTTAAAACATACTCAACTCCGGGAGTGTATCTGAGAGGTTCGATTCGGAGGGGACCTCCCTTATTGTGGTAACCCTCGCTGTCCCAGTACCCATAATAGTCTTCCATTTTAAGGAAATACTTTTCAACGTTCTCAAAGCTCCATATAGGATCCCCAGTGATGTTAGCCCACCGGTCGAAATCATTTGCATTCCCTCTGTTGTACACCATAAAGTTGACGTTGCTGGAGCCTCCAACACCACGACCACGAGGCCATGGTACTTGCTTCAGACAAAAATAGATACCTATTTAAATCCTTAACTTGAATGTAGATATCAGATTATTAAAAGACCATCAGCATGTGTACTTCCATACATGATTTTGACTTGCAAGTGCTGACCCATTTTGGGGTTCTGTCATGTATAACCACTGTATCGCTTCATGTCCTAAATAAGGAGCTGCAGCTGGAATGTAGGTAAGTGGATTGGGATCTCCTCCAGCTTCCAGTAAAAGGACGGAAACGCTGGGGTCTTCAGATAAACGGGCAGCTACAGCTGTACCTGCTGACCCAGCACCCACTATACTCAATGCAATTTTATACCAATCAATAGTACACATCAATATAATGTAATTCTCATTGTGGAAATCTTTAAAAAAAATAACTAACCAACGATAAAGTCGTAGCTTTCGTTTGTACTCGGGTGTAACAGCGAAAACTTGGAAAGGACAAAGTCAGTGGACTGCATGTGCATTGCAAAAACACCGATCAAAACGGGAATGTTGGAAATTACTATCCGAATCAAATTCGAACTAACTCCTCTGAAAGGAGGTGGGTGTGACATGGTGAAGCTTACTACGATCCGTAAGTCGTCAGTAAAATGACGTGAGTGGGAGGTATGCCGAGCCTGTTATGGGATCTCCCTATAAATATGCAGCGATAACCAATATTTATTTTGATTGTACACTTAAAACTGGATCGCCTAACTGTTTAGTTTTTTAAGGAAAATGTGGCATATATTCCAGGTTACTTACACGTTAATGCAAAACATACAAAATTATCATCTCCACATCTTTCTCGCATGAAAATTTATTTGTGCACAATTGATGCGTCATCGTATGAACTCTCAATTGCGAGAAATCCTTTTATTATGTTGAATAGGAGGGCATAGCTGATTGTGATTCTATAGCTTTGTATCCTTAATCCTGGTCCACGTTTTCATTTTTAAACTCGAAACAGGATGTAGCGTAGTTTATACAAATTTAAAATTCTGTATTTGCTCTCCAGAAAACCGTAATTCACACTAGAGCGGTACAGTATAATAAACTGGCTGAACAAGGTATCTCCCGGACTCATGCAAAATAATCTATTATTACACCATCATTTAGTATGTCATAAAATGCAATTTCCCGATGCAATTCAAGAAAAATATACAAAACACGAGATTCATAAAATGTAACTTAAAAGGAGGAGGCAGGTGGCATAACCGTTCTGGTAATAAGCATCCACATGAGAAATTCAAATGAAAATATCCTCAATATTATGCATACAGCAATTTATAACCTGCAGTTGCAACACCATGAATAAATACCTACATTAACATTACACTTACAGGTTACAAATGAAGTTCAAAAATGCACTCACTCACAACACAATCAATTCACTCCTATTATCCACCAGGTATTAACATATGAATCAAGGTTGAAGGGTTAGTTGGATTATCTCACTCATGTTTTATCAGGAAAGGATTTATTTTATGATTGGGGAAATATCTCCGCATGTAAGTACAAAATCATACACAAGTCCATGGTTTAAAAATAATAACTGTTTTAAATTTACACTCTATTTCACTGTTACGAGTCACGATTCACGATACGATCATATCCAGAGCAAATATACAGACTTTTATCAATATATCGACTATGTAAATTAGCAAAATTATTAAACCAAAATAGTGTCATAAAAGCGCATCTCTGAGTGAAAAACAATACTAGAGCAGTGTATATAGGTAGTTAACTTTATTCATGTATTGCCGATTTCGCAAGATTATAATAACATTTTTTATTAAAACGCGTAATAGGTTGGGATTTTGTGATTTGGAAAAGAACCATATTATACAGATCAGAAATGACAATGAAACAAACATTATTGCTGGGAGTAATCTTTTTCGTCGCTAACTCTGCACGTGAGCAATTTAAATTTAGTCCATAATTAAAAGCTCCTTTCAAAACTAATCAAAGTTGTAACATTATGATCATATTATAGTCATACCTATATTTTTATGTATAAGATTCACAAGAAAAATGCGGATTCGTAGATTTAGAGGAAAACACTCCGGAAAATCCTCTGATAGTACCCGCCGTCAGTGATAATCTCGAAGATGACTTTTTAACTACTATATGGTATCAATCAACTATTGCAATTTATTTGCATTGAAAAAAACTTAATATGCATATATTATTACGCTACGAAACATGCTAATCCTTTTTTCTTGGGATGCTAACTTTTAGGCAACATAATTTCAAAGGAAATGTGGCATTCACGTCCGTAGATCCGCACCCACATGAAAAATACGCTACTGGCTCATATGCCCCAGAATATCACCGAATACGACCAAATTCATTTACCAAATCCTTCACAAGGGACTTTCAAACTCGGACGATGAAAAGGGCCGTCGTGATTGTTTGCGCGGATGATCGCATCTCACGATACCATCTTGAAATCCCATTTCAAGATATGACACCTGTAAGTGTAATGACTTATTATACTCTGTATAATCATGCAAGCACTCAATTTGCAACAGTTAGCGGCATACGATTGATCACCTATTCCTCCATAATAGCCTCAATTCCAGGAACCACTATATACTCTGGACATTACTCCGGAATGGAATCTTACAGTCCCCATTTCCTTCGGAACAGATATTATTGTTAGCGACAATGCATTCGAGATTGAGAAAAACCCAGAGTTTCTTCAGTTTCAAACAGATGGACTCGACGATATAATAGAAATCAAGGGAATGCTCATGGGGAACACTGATCCAGGAAAATTCGACGTCCGACTTGACGTTTACCTCAAGGCTAAACTAACTGCTGGAGCATCTCTCCAGGTTCTGCTGTCTGCGATGGATGAGTTTAACAAAGGAACTACTACTGTTGAAATTAACGTGAAGTAATGAAAGTATGTATGAATGAATTCGAACCGGATGATATCACACCTTTCACAAAACAAAATTTTTTTGTGGTTTTATTGTTCATATGCTTTTTAAGTTAAAATAGATTGAGTATAGAAAAATCATGGTACAAAATAAGAAAGGAAGCGATTGATCCGGTTTCTGGTTGATTATGTGGCGTGAACCTGCGTGAAATCTCAGTTACTGTCGAAATCTGGATTTATCAGTCCTGCTTCAGCTCCTGCTGACGCAGAAGCTGCAGCACTTGCCTTGGCACCAGCCCCTCCTAATCCTCTCTTACCTCCAGCCCCAGCAGTAGCAGAAGCAGCAGCGTTTGCGGATGCTCCTGCCTTACCAAGTCCCGGTCTCAATTTCCCAAAAGCGTCTGCATTTGCATTGGCAGCAGCAGATGCCCCGGCGCCAGCCTTTCCCCCTCCAAATCCACCTCCGTGTCCATGGGCTCCAGCAGTTGCAGCTGCTGAAGCTTCAGCGTTTGCCCCTGCCCTTCCACCTCCAAATCCACCGCCGAGTCCGTGGGCTTCTGCATTGGCTGCCGCCGAGGCTTCAGCGTTTGCCCCACCACCCGGACCCCATCCATATCCACCTCCTAATCCATGAGCCCCAGCATTTGCAGCTGCGGAAGCTTCTGCTTTCGCTCCGGCGCCACCGTGTCCCTTTCCATGTCCTCCACCATGTCCGTGTCCTTCACCATGTCCATGTGCTCCGGCATGTGCAGCTGCAGCAGCATTAGCGTTCGTGTACGCTCCATTTCTCCCACCGCCATATCCTCCAGATTCAACGTCAGCTTCCGCAGCTGCACTAGCCTCAGCGCTGGCGCCAGCACCTGCGTGCCCATATCCATTTCCGCGACCACCAGCCAAGCCGTGGGCACCTGCATTAGCTGCTGCTGAGGCTGCAGCGTTTGCGTTGGCCCCTGCCCCTCCGTACCCCGGTCCACCACAAGGTCCATACCCGTTACCGCCTTCAGCTTCGGCTTCAGCTGCTGCCGATGCACTAGCTCCAGCTCCGGCGGTTCCATAACCACCTCCAGGAAAGTAATTTTTGCCAGGACCATGACCGTGTTTATGCTTCCCGAAGTGGTTGCCATTATTATATGGCTCATGTCGCTTATCACGACTAAGGGTTCCACCTATCTCACATGAATAAGAAACCTCCAAATTACAAAATCCCTTCCCGAGGAATTTAATTGATGTCGTGATGTGAATATTGAATATCTCTGATTACCTAATTGGAGTCCATCCCAATTATTATCCGAATCCGGCGAACTCAGTGGGGCGGCATGAGCTAGCTCTAAAATTATCGCAGCTACCAAAAATGATATTAGCTTCATATTTGTATCTGATATTCCACTTTAAAAAAAAATCCCGATGCAAAGTTTTCCAAAGATAAAACGGGAATACAAAGACGCATCCATTTTCCGCTTTATATAAGGAGGTGAAGATCGCACGGAGGATTACCAGAAATTTGTCTCGGTTTATGCATCACTGCATCCGCATCCCATCATCCAGTATATATTTTTCTGGTTCCTTAATCTCATTTCCTTAAAGCTTGTCTTTCGAGGACATATATAGATATACGTATATCTGAAGCATAGATTATTTGCGATCAAGATTTTTTGTTCTCCAAATTGAAATCGTCATGTTTCCATTTAAAATCAGCGAAAACCAATTTTTGCACACTTTTCCAAACGTATTAGCAACTGCGGCAGGAAATGAGCATGCAAGAATGAATGCGAAAGATGCAGACGGGGGATGATGAAAACGTGCATGCATGAAAAAGATTTTTTTTACGGGAGATGAATTTGATGTGAAATGATCTTCCATGGCGTGAAGGAAAGAAAAACCTTGCCGTGAATAAAATGACTTACACGTAAAAGCTAAAACTAAAAGTGGAACTTGTTAAAAGTGCTAGAGAACAGAAGTAAATTTCAACTAATGTTGGCTTATTCGGCGGAATCCGTTATCTTTGCTATTTGCTGGTGATAAATATCTCCAGCTCCAGAGATGATCATCATCATGCTAATAAACCAGTGATTCAAGGTTACCTTGAATCCATCTCTTCATCTCATAATCCAAAGCTAGGTGTATTGTATTACCTATATACTTACCTAGGTAGTGTGGTGGTGTGAAATGTCGTGTCAGCTCAGCCTCCAGCACATGTGTACGCATTTTTGCTGTGTGGAACACAGATGCATAATGCATAATAGGTTAGAATGTGCAGATACATTGGAATCTGTATACCATAATAGGTTGTAGGTTGTAGTTGTGTGTCCTGTGCCACACATCTTCCCATATTCCCATCGTATCCAGGCAGGTATATCCAGCACATCAAAACATCGGTTTATGACAAGTTGATCACCGCCTCCCCGCCTTTACATTGTGTATCCACTAAAAATTACATTAATTATTGAAAATGGGTGTTTCAAAAGTGTACCTACTCCTGTACAACATGACCCTTGCCCTAGGATGGGGATACATCACGTGGGTGGCCCTGAGACAAACAAACTACCAACACATTTGGAGTTTTGTAGAGCTTCCACTTAAAGTGTGCCAGACTGTGGCCCTCATGGAGGTACTTACTTAATTATCATTTAAAATTGTAATCAAACTCATTCATTTTAACTTTGTCTTTGCCATTATACATCAACATCATATCATCATCTAATACAATACTTAATATTTCTCCAGGTTGTTCATGCAGTCATTGGAATTGTGCGATCAGGCGTGGGAATAACAGCTCTCCAAGTGGGTGGCAGGCTTGCCAATTTGTGGCTCGTAGTCAATGTCAGTCCTCTCGCCCAAGGGGGAATTGGGTTCCCTCTCCTCCTCTACTCATGGAGTATCACGGAAGTTTTCCGCTATGGACATTACTTTTTGAGTTTGTCAGGATATCCGAAAATGATGGAATGGTTCAGGTAGAGCAGTTGAAAAGTTGGCCTTTTACAAATTCCTGTCCTTTTTTCGCTTTGTTACACTTTTTTTGTTTTTATTCTAGATACACCCTGTTCATTGTGCTGTACCCGATGGGTCTTGTGGGGGAACTGATTTGCATGTACAATGGGGTGCTGTACGTAACCGGAAATCCAAACTGGAGGAGCTCATTTCCTGAATATCTTAGTTCAATGCGAGATTACTACCTCTACACTTTGTATGGAGGGATGATTGTTACCGTTCCAAGTGAGTTATTTTTTTACTATTTTAAATAATATTCGGCCTATTTTCCAAAGATTATTGTTCATAGTTCAAAGTTCATGATTCATTGTACACTTAATTATTATTATTATTTTTCGGTTTGTTTCCAGTTTTCCTCTCTCTGTATACACATATGCTAGCCCAACGTAGGAAAATACTTGGCGCTGGGGGTACTTCAGGAAAGAAGAAATCTCATTAAAATAATTGTGAACTTATATTGTGGCCAAATATTCTGTGGAATTTATTAAACAATGCAAGTGTTTATATTTGAATAAAAAATCTCATGAAATATTGTAATGAAGGTGGAAGTAGGAAACTGAGGACTTTAGACTTTAGGCAAAGTTTGGCTTTGTCCCGAAAACGAACATGATTTGGTTCCATGAAGCTTCGGAAACGAAGACCATTATTACCACCAGAAAGTTAATCACATCCGGTCATCCAGTCAGTCACTTTGAAAAATTAGTCAAGTCAAACCAAGAGAAATGCACTTTCAAGAAATTGCTGCGAATATTTGCATTGTGAAC